>OMNZ01095104.1:9332-30206 GCA_900303255.1 Lesueurigobius sanzi
CACAGAACGTATCTTATGACCAACATGGGATTTTATGCATTTGGACGTAATATGCAGTGCTCTGGATTGTTACACACAACATGGTCATCTTCAGGAGAACCAGAAACAAGCCCACACCGATTCCAGCTAAGATTTATCTGAGAGCCACATGCAGTCGTCATAAGAGCCATAGGTTCCCTACACCTGGTCTACAAGATAATATTGAAATTGTTGTTTGTAAGATGTACAAATTTACATCGAGTCCATCTCTAATGTGAAGAAATGAAGAAGCTACAAAAATGTACCTGTATGTCAAAACAAACTAATAAAATATATTTGAGGTGTAATATCTCAAAATATGGTATAACAGTGTTTATTTCTGCACTTTTGTCAGCACATACTGTAATTACACAATTTTGACGGTCTGCAAAAATATTCCAAAATATATATTTCTTCTTAATATCGTCTAACCCTAGCCGATGGTGAAAATGATCCTTTTATATACTTAATCCTAAATTAAAGGTGGCATTAGGACATTGTTGCATCTTATAGTCATTGATTTTTTCAAAACTAAAAATCACATGAATAAAAAAACACCACTTCTCATTCTCCATTAAAAGGTTTATTTGTTATATGGCAAAGTGTCAGGCACTTCAGTTCCCATGTATAGTTGAATAGTACTATTATGAATACTGGACTTGTTTTACACATTTAAACAAAAAGGAACTGTCGTATGTACAATGAAAATACAGATTTGCCTCCAAAATTATACTCTTGATAAATATACAACTTCATTGATTGAAAAGAAATATTTAAAATACTGTGATTCTTCCTTTAAATAGAATAGTAAGAATAAAAAGGATTTGTATAAAAGTACAGATTCATTTGTCTAATAAACATTTACTCCAATGTGTTCATTCACATAAATAAAGAGCAATCTCATCTGAGGCTGTTACGTTGAGGATATAACAATATATACAAGATACACTGACTGCTCTGTGTAGTCATATATTAGTAGGTACAGTATACTTAGCTCCACATTAAGGTTTTAAAATGACATGGGGACAAAAAAAAAATAAAAAACAGAATTTGCAAAAAGAGCAAATGGCATTTGGTAAAACAAAAATAGGGTTTTGATGGTTTGATACAGAGATCCTGGTCAGACGTGAGGCACCAGCTGGTTACATTCATATTCAAGGGCACTTGGGGCTCATCAGAGGCGGCACACACTGAAGTCACGTCCCACATCCAGCTGTGGGGAAGGCATCACTAACCTGAACCAATAGCAGCACAGAGTTTGTGGCAGGGGCGGGTCCTCTAATCAAACATGCCTCGTCGAGTGGGACTGGGGGATGTCTTCCTACCGAGACGAGGGGTTCCCTGCAGGAAAGAGACAGTTAAACTATGGCCTAAAGTGATGATACTTTGTAATATACACCATGAAGGGTACATACTGGTGACTGGGCTTTGGAAAAGTTCACATGTGCATAAAGCAGTACAGCAATGTCCTTATGTCCAGCCTCCAGGGCTATTGACAGGGCATTACTTTCATCCTGAAATCAAATAATTTACATTTATATTGTAATATATTTAACACTCATGTGTACAGTATATAGAGTTGAGCTCATAAGTTTACATACCCTTTTAATCTTTTGGTAATTTTTCTTAGAATATGAATGATAAAACACAAAAATCGACACGTTTAATTGTGTAACTATACTTGAATCATGTAACTACTCCCATAACTGTATTTAAATAGGGAAAACGGGGAAGAGCTTTGTGGCTTCGAACCCCAAGGGAATACGTTAGCAGAGGCTAAATGGTGACAACATCTTTGCTGTTAAACGGTTACAGGGGGCATGCTCAAAGTCCAGACAGGTATGCATCAACTCTAATAACAACACATCTCAGGATGAAAAATCGTGGCCTATTCCTTTAAAAATTGTGATATATTCTATATTACTAGTTACAGCTTTAAAAATGTAATATGCTTGTATTACATATTACCGTTTCAAAAATATACCGAGTTACACTACTTTGTTACTTTTAGCAAAATATAAACTGAAAACAGAGAGTAATGCCACTGAGGTAAAGTGTAATCAAAGATTTCCTTTTCCTCAGTCGTCTCCATTCTCTCGTGTTTTATTTTGACGACATTAGCTTCACGAGTCACCGCAGATCTTCTTCTACACCAGTGTCCAACTTGATTTGGTGCTGCATCTTAATTGGGGGGGAGTTGCACTTGTAACTCGAGTTACTTAAATTGCAATGACTAATATATTACTGTATGTTGTTTAAGTAATATATTGTATTCCCCAGTTACTGAAAAAAGTAATATATTTCTGTAACTAGTAATGAGGTACTCCCAACACTGGAAGCCATTATTGCCAAAGAACTGAGTTTTACTCTTTTGAAATTATAATGAAACAGAAACTACTCAAATGTCCCTGATCTAACGTTTACATGACCTTCAACAACTGACAGGAAAACTGTTCAGGAGCAAAGAAAAACTCACTTCAGCTGAAATACAGGTTTGTTTCATGACGCACAATATGTCAATTTTGTTCAGGGACATTTGGATAGTTTCTAGTTGAAAGGTTTTTTTTTTTTTGACAATAAATGCCTTCACACAACCACTAACCATGAGTGAATTAAAGGCTTTTGTGTTATCTTTCATATTCTCTGAATTGCATACGTTTACATGTAAACTTATGAGCACAAGTATATGATGAGATTTGGCTTTGGCTTTAGATAATAATGTGAAACACTCACACTATCACTTAGCGTGGCGTCGCAGCCCGGCTGACCCAGCAGCAGTTTGACGATCTCCACATGGCCGTGCTCACTGGCACACATGAGCGCAGTGGAGCCTTCATCGTCCTGGATGTTGACCTCAGCGCTGTGGGCCAGCAGCGCGCGAACCATGTCCATCCTGCCATGACTGACCGCCAGCATCAGAGCCGTCTGACCAGCCTGGACAACACCAGCACAACAGAATCAGAATACAGTTTATTCACAATGAAGGTTTCACAGACTAGGTTTGGTGTTCTCTGCAACATGAAACATAAACTTGTAATAATCTATGGGGAAAAAAAGGGTATAAAAATGATAGAACTATAAGCCATGCATAAAAATAGAATAAGACAGAACTTCTATTACATTACTTACAGTGTTTGTTGTACATTATATATTTCTACTGGACTCAGTATCACTACACATACAGTATCATAACATTTTAAAAGACACTATCCAATGGCAACACATTTTAAACAGTTACATTTATGACCACAAGAGGTCACCAGAGTTCTTTACATTAGAACGAACATTGTGGAACACACAGAGATTATACTCAACAGATTATTTTAAGAATATTTAATATTTGCCTCCATGTCATGTTGTTGAGCAGGGTAATAAAGGGGAAGGTTCATATTGTTCTAACTAGTCCCAAATGAATATGATCACTTATGGTCAATTTTAAACGCCTAGGACCCATTGGTGCCTTCAAACCTGTGACCTCACTGACCTGGCTGGCACGAGCGTTAACATCACCCTTGCTGAAGAGCTCCTCCACAATATGCATGTCTTTGGGTGTTTCCACGGCGGCCAGAGCAGCGAGCATGATGGGAGTGTATCCCGCCTTGTTCTGCTGGTCCACATTGCACACATCTGAAACACAAAGCATGAGGTCGGAGTTGTCGTCTTCCCTGACAGTCGCCGAAAAACAAGAATCTATTTGACTTTGATATGGTCTTCTTTCAGCTACGTCCATGACCTGGCAAATACCAGGATAGGGGGTGGGACGGCATTGTCTGGCCTATAACTTAAAAGAGGACATGAGCACAAACCCCTGAAGCTCAATAGGAGGGGATGCCGTCCTGCCAGGGAGAAGAGCAGTGGGGGTCTGAGGAACTGAGTGTATGCTGAAATACAAAAGCTACAATGGGAAAAGGGGGAGGATATGCTGTCACACAGGACAAGTGCACAATAGACGGACTGGAGGGCTTTAAAGCCTTAAGCGTCCCGCACCTCATCACAGTCTAAAGAGCGCTCTTCACATCAGAGATTTACTCATATTCATTTCTAAAAGTATCCAAGACTGGCCCCATCAGTAAAGGCTCAACAGCAGAAGTTCATAACAATACACATTAGAGACAAAAACTGAATGCCTTCAATAAACATGACAACCACTACCCAGGTTTTGATTTGACATCACAAAATACAGTAGCAATAAAAGAGAATATTAATCTGAATTCATTGTGTAGTACTGCTTTAAAATGTTCCATGTAATGTACTTCAATTGTTATGTAAGAGAGAATATACAGAGACAGATGTACTGCACCAGATCACAGCTAACAGGATAGTTCCTAGGTACGAGGTAATGGCAACCTGGATTCTAACCTGCGATGAGAAGCTTCTTCACCACCTGGAAGTTAGAGTGAGACACACTGTAGTGCAGAGCGGTGTTCCCGTTGCCGTCAGCCATGTTGACAATGTGGCGCACAACTGCGGGTGACACGGCCTCGAAGCCACTCAGGTAATCCTCCACAATGGCCGCCGTGGCCGCCCTTTGACTGGACACATGGAACCACTCATGCTGAATTGTGTTCAGACAGGCTCTCTAAACACACACAGGATACGCCAGAAGTATTTGTAATTTACAGTCTTATGTCGAGATCAAGTGAAATGGTTCAATGGTTTTGCTTACCAAGTCTTTGGCGCTTACAGACTTAGGGTCACTGAGGTGGGACTTCAGAACACCACACGCAGCCAGCATCTTCTCACTTAGCTCATACCTGTGATAAAAATACACATGAACTTCAATTGTTATGTATGTAATAAAAGCTCGTCACAGACATATGGAATAATAATAATAATAATAATAATATGTATTGGTTTCATCTGGACACTCAAAGAGACTTTACATGGCATTATTCACTCCATACTTGGTGGTGGAAAACTACTATTGTAGCCACAGCTGCCCAGGGGGAGACTGACAGAAGCGAGGCTGCCAATTTACGTCATCGGCCCTCCCACCACCACCACACATACACTCACACTACATTCACACAGGCAAGGCGGGTTAAGTGTCTTGCCCAAGGACACAACGACAGTGTGCACATGCGGCAGCCGGGATTCAAACTCCCGACCTCTGGATCACAGGACGACCCGCTCTACCACCTGCGCCACCATCGCCCCACAGGCGCAGGAATAGACACTTAGTAATATCTAAACTGACTGCATACAAGCTGACTCTTCTTAGTTCTAACAAGTTACTCACCTTTCTCTGTTTTCTGAACCTGCATCAGCTTCTTTTCTGTTCACATCCTCAGCTCCTTCTGCCTCAAACTCCTCCCTGGCGTCCGTTCTCTCTACATTCTTGTAGCCTTCCGAGTCTCCAAACTCCTTGTCATCTTCTTCATCCGATGAGCTGCTGTCTTCTGAGCTGGACTCGTCACTAGACGTAGTCTCGTAACTGTCACAAAAGGAAATCAGATCAACGCATTACTGACGTTTTTAATTTTAGCAGCAAGACGTGCGAGACAAAAGGTGACAGACAACAGCTTACCCTCCATTGACTCCAACAAACTGCAGGTTCTTCTTTGTGCCGTTGGAGTCTGGCTGGCCGCCTTTCTTCATGATGGATTTGAGAGTACTCTGGCTGCAGCGTGGTCCTGTAGGAATGAGTGGGTGGATCATTACTCGTGTTCTTCAATAGTTATCAGTCATAGTTAAGCTGGACACACACTAGAAGATTTTTAGCCAGTCTGAGGAGGCGTGGCTCAATAAAAACGTTCTCTAATGGCATGATCTGTGGTGGGACTCCTCATGTGTGTGTCCTCATGTGTGTGTCCTCATGTGTGTGTCCTCATGTCTGTCCTTAAGTGTGTGTGTTCTGTGCACAGATCTTTAGTACCAAAAGATTTAAAATCCTCTAGTGTGTGGGCACCTTTTTGTTGCTTGGTATATTGTGAGGGCATCAACATTTTTCTTGCGATCTTTGTTATAAAATACAACTATAAAATTCATCTGTGTAGGTTCTCAGTCGTACAGGAGTTGTCCATCGTAGGCAAAGATTCTTCAGTCTTCATTTGCAAAGCTTTTTGGATGAAGAGCGAAACGTCCTACACTTCAACTACAGAGTACAGATGAAGACTGAAGAATCTTTACCTATGTAACTATAAAATATATATTTCATTTAGGGCTGCACAATTAATCACAATCAAATCGACATCGCAATTTTAAATACTGCAATAACCGAACCCCAAAGCCTGAGGGTTTTTCTTTTGTCTTGTGTCTCCAGTGTTTTATGAAGCTGAAATGTAATAAATGAGAACAACGATGTGTAATAGCAGTTTAGAAGTATCATTTGCTGACAATACTAGTTTTATCACTTCTGAAGATAATCATCAAACCACGGCCCCAGAATCGAAACTGAATTCACCATTAGAAATTTTGAAATAATTAATGCGTGGTAATATTCAGAATCGCAATACTTTTGGCCACAACAATCATCCATATCAGGGTAAGTGGGGCCCGTGGGCCAAATTCGGCCCTCCAAGGGGCCTTAGTGCTTAGATTTGTAATAAGTGTTTACTTTGATTAATTTGTGACCGAATACACGGTCAATATTTACTATGAACAGCTAAACAGTATGTCCTACTCCATAGTACAGTAATTAAAGGATATTTAATCATATACCTATTTACAATTGTTCTTACTATGTTCAAAACAGTATTGCATCTGGCCCTTCGCTGCTAATTTTGGCCCTTCGTAGCCTATTTCGGCCCTTCATGGAGAAAACTTTGGGCACCCCTAGTCCATATCGTCTTGACAAAACTGAAAGTAATAATATACAACATAAATATATAAATACATAAATACGTGAAATACATAAACTAATATCGCAAACTGATTTGCAATAACAATTAGGTTTTTTGTCAATATCGTGCAGCTCTAATTTAATTTGAAACAAAATTGGCCAAGTTGCTCTGACCAATTCATACTGTTGTTGTGTCCTTGGGCAAGATTTGGTTGGTCCAATGGTGCAAATGAGGAGCCACCCCAGCACGGCTGCAGCTCCATATGCATGTGGAGAGTGGGTGAATAATGACTACATGACCTAGTGCACTTATTGTTATCCAATGCCCAATTTTGCTTTTGTATTTTGTAAAAAAAAAAGTAGCTATACAGAAGAGTTGCTTAGCCAATAGTGACTGATGACATGTCAGTGAAGCAGTGGATGTTTCTCAAACCTCAACTATCCCAGTCATTTTAAGTAAAGGCCCCAGAAACCACAGCTCCAAGCCAGAGCATGTAGCTCTTGTGCCAAGACTTGCCCTGACAGAGGCCTCTTTACGACTCAGAGGAAACAGTGAACATTGAGGACAAGTCACTCAGCGTTCTGTCGGTTCTGACAGGTGGGCGTGGCCAGTGTGGAGTGTTGATCAGTACAAGCCCGGCTGCAGATCACGTTTGTTACTCGACACAAACATGCACGAGTGTAACTAGATACAGAAATGTGATTCCACTGAGCATGTGCCTCTGACATAGTCCAGGCTTAAGAATACACTTTAGAAACTTTCATAAGGGTGCTGTATTACCATGTAGTGCTGTTGACATCTGCAGGTCCATGCGACTCTTCTGCTCCGCACTGACGGCGTGCTGAGCTTGTAAGTTGGCCTGCTCATCGACTGCAGTCTGGCTTGTGTTAACTGGCTCTGGTGCCTCCGAGGGGGACTTCACTCTCTGGTGCTCAGCAACTACAAGACCAAACATGGCATTTAACACCAAAGAAAACATGTCTGCGTATTTGTCAGACATACCCGATTTGTTTTATGATGTTTTAAGTTGCAACCAATTAAATAAGGAACGAGTATAATAAATTGATAGTTGTGACCCAAACTCATTCCTAACTTTCCTAACACATTTCTAAAATGTTCTTCTTCTTAGAGATGAGTTTATCAGCACATTTCACAACTGGCGGGTCACTTTTTATGGTTATAGTCACAGAAATGGAAAAAAGTAGCCTGTGAACCCATGAATTTGACAATAAATCATTTATATTTAGATTTCCAGAAATGTCTGAGTTTGCAGTATACTAAAAAAGAAAAAAATAATTTAATTCCACTACTAGGAACAATCAGGTATAGTCCCTTTAAGATTAGGTCCATTTAAAACAGCATACACTGCTATAAAGAAGTGCTGATACCGTGTGTGTCATAAAGAGACAGACTGTAGCTCTAGTTCAGTAGTTCCCAACCTTTTTTGTCTTGTGTACCCCTTGGACCTTTTATTTACACTCCAAGTACCCCCTGCCTCGATGGTTTCAATGATTAGTTTGAAAGTGAATGACTAAAACTCCTATTCATCAGTAAAAAGGCTACTAAATATTCTCAAACTCTCCCTCTTTAGTCCTCCCTAGTTAAATGTTTTAAATATCTTTTCTTTGAGCATAATTATCAAAAATATAATTCAGTTTCATCTTATTTCATATCTGAAACGATTCCAAGTACCCCCTTCTAAGCTCTCGCGTACCCCCAAGGGTCCCTGTACCCCTGGTTGGGAAACACTGCTCTAGTTGATACAGTCTTTCAACGACAACAAATGAGTTGGTCACATATTAAAAAAGTAACCACTGGAGATCCCACTAAGTTGATCTGCGCCCCAGTCTGAAACAAGAATGCGAGTTATGCAACTTTGGAGCTGCCATGAATCAGCATCTATTGTGAGACGTACAGGGGACATGTAGCTATAAAAACAAATGGTTGATTGGAGTAATGTTATTGGCTCTCAAAAGAAATGAGCTCACTGTTGGTTTGAGTTCAAAGCCCCCACTGCATTTTTCTGGCACAAAGATAACTTTGACCCGTCTGATCTAATCAGGATTATCTTGACATCTGAGTGAGCAGACCCATTGGCCTGCTCATTATTAGCACCAGCCTGGTCCCAAAAGTCATTCAAGTAATAAAAGGCCCACTAAGGCCCACACCACATAAGGACTTGTGCACAAGAATACCCTGTGGTCTCTCTCTGGAAACTATCAAATCTATACGTATTATTAATTACAATGTGCTGGTGGCAGATCAAAGGTGCAGCTTATAGTAAATAAGAATGAACCACAGTATTGGGCCCTCACCTGAGAGTGTGCTGTCAGCCTGCAGCTTGAGAATGTCCTCGGCACTTCCATACTTCATAACTGAGTTTATGGATGAGAGTGTGCTGACCAGCTGGCTGTTGATGGAGCCAAACTGACTCTGGGGTTGACCAAAAGCGTCTGCGAGCTCAGTGTAGTTCTCAGCCAAGAGCATCTGCTGTTCTTGCAGCAGCTTTTGCACTCTTTCGATGTAGTGGTCCAGACCTCCAGCCTCCTGAGATTGGGCATGGCCTGGCACAGAAACACATTCAATGTGCTCTTTACTAGTGCTTGTAACAGGTTCAAGCTCTGCTGGCTGGGAGGGCCCACATGCTATGTTTCTGGTTTTTAAGCCAACTAAATAGTTTTCATAAATGCTAACTGGTCCCACCCCACATTCTTTGGTTTTTGAGGAGCTTGATTTGCCAAGGAATGACTCCACATCTGTGATTGTTCCGACTGCAACAGAGCGAATCTTGGTGGGAGAGTGAAGGTCTTTGACCAGTCCGTCTCCTGCCGCTACACTTCGGGTTTCAGTTACTGAAGTGTTTGTGTGTTTGTCCACAGTCATCAGTTGCATGTCAGTGCAGGAGTCAACCAAAACCGCAGCATCTGTATTAGTAGATATGTTTTGAAGTTGACTGTCGGTGTTGGTTTGCTGTGTTGCTGACTCTGGTGCTGCCATGATTCCAGAGTCCATCTTTGTGATAAGCTCCATGTTAGTTCCTTGTGAAACTAGAGTCTTCACAGGACCTACAATGACATCTACAGAACAGTCCCCACAGCCCACTGTCCTCCACTCTTTGGTCACAGTTCTGTTAAGTGCCACAGTGTTCATAGACTCCTCTGTATTCACTCCAACCTCAGCGATATCTCTGTCCATGCCGACCTCCTGGTGACACATCTCTATCACTCTTCCCACGCACTGGTTAGTGACCTGCACTCGCTCATGCACCTCCCAGCGGTCCATGGGCACCTCTGGACCCACAGCCACAGTGTGTACACATGGCTGCACGCTCACCCCCACTGTGGTGCCTGCACTTTTGACAGGGCTGCAGTTCAGGTAATCTCCAACTCCCTGACTACGCACTTGGACTTTAGCCTCCACACAGGCATTATACATTTCAGGCTTCACCATCAAACCTTTGTCAGACTTTTTCTTGCTTGAACCTCCAGCCACTTGAAGCTCTAGCTTGAGTTTTCCCATTTCCATTTCATGAGTAGTTTCTTTGAGCTGAACCTCCAAGCGATAGATCTTTTCTTTCAAAGCTTCAATGGCCTGTTGCTGTAGCTCAATTTCTTTATCAGCTTCACTAGTTATGCCCAGCATAGTCTCCGTCACAGCCACAGCAGCACTGCACATTTTCTTCTGGTCTGTCGTTACACCTACATCCCGTGAACTGCACTTTGGGGTCTTCTTTTGGTCAGTGAAATTCTGCATATTTTCGTCAGTAACTGTTCCTATAGACTTTTGATGGACTTTGTTTTGTGCACAGATGTCAGTCTGAGGTGTTTCTGTGTTGTCTCGTGTTGTCAACTCCAGAGCTTGGACTTCTGCAGCCAAACGTCTGAACTCTGCCACCCTCTCAGTGCGTTGTTCTTGACCTTCAGGCTCCTTAATGTGCAGTTCCATTTCCTTCTGAATCAAACTTGGATTTTCCATTTGGTCAGCACTGCCAACACTGTAGGAACGCTTGCGAAAGCCAGCAGGACCTGGGTTTTTGGACTGAGCAGCCATCTGTCTCTTTTCCTCCTGGAGAACTGCGATTTTCACTTGCAGTATTGGAATGGTTTTCACCTGTTCCTCCAGCTCCTTGAGCCTCTTCAGAGCGATCACCATCTGCTCTCTGATTTGCTGCAGCTGCAGAGGGCTGACATTGGTCACAGGGGTGGTCATGCCAGAACTCAAGGGGCTGTGGCGAATGGAGCCTCCAAGAGAAGGGGGGTAGTAGAGGTTGTATTCTCCATTGATCAGGTTTAGCGACTGATGGACAGAGGGAGAGATTTGACTGGTGCCTATTGAGCCTGAATATGAAGACAGTGAGCTGTTGGAGCCCAATCCGCCAAAGCTGGCAAGACGTCGGCGTGGGACCTGGGCCTCACTGTGAGGCTGCATCAGGAGTCTCTCCTGCTCCAGGCGCCTTCTGGTCTCCATCAGGGTCTTCTCCACCAGAGGGTTATGACGGGGAGTGATGCGGGGAGACTGCGGTGGTCGGTGCTCTGTGCTGCAGTAGGCCTGCTCACAGGAGGAGCTCAGTGTAGGGGTGAGCGGGGCGGGGCAGAGCGGCCTGGAGCTGAAGGACACTGGAGACTGTTTTTCATCGCTGTTGGAGGAGGACAGAGAGTCTGTGGATGTCCATTCAGCCTGAGAGCTGCCCCGAGGCAGAGCCAGTGGTCTGGCTGTTCGGGGCTTCCTCTGAATACTCAGCTTCTTAATGGTGTTGCCCCGCTCAATGTCCTCGACATACTTGAGGAAATCCAGGTCTAGCTGATAACCGTATGGGGTTTCAACATAATAGGGGGCCACCGGGTCCTTCTCCTCCTCTGCACTTGGGCATCTTTGTCCTCTCTCTGTAAAAGATAAAAGCACATTTCAGAATTGCTTTGAAAAACGGTGCTTCCTGTAAACATATTTCTAGTTGTACAATAGGATTTAACACTTCCACTAATCGGACACCTTGTATCAACTTGTCGGGATCAACACAAGTGCATACTATCATTGCATTTGGACACGGAAAGAGCATCTAGCTTAACCTGGCAAATTATTAAGCAAATGTTTATGTACTATAAAAGATAACTAAATGTTTACTAAATCAAATGCATAAATGCCAGGACAAAACAAGAAAAATAACAATAATCAAAACAAATTACAGAATACACAATACATTTTACACAGCTTCAAACAAGAGCATTTCCACACCAAAGACTTTTGTATATAGTCCAAAGGTTTGTGAAAATGTACTGAAGAACTTCTGTTTGTCAAGTTAAGTGCAAAGGTCAGTTGCAGAAAGAATTGTCTGTCAATTTCTCCAAACAATCCAAACTATTAAAAGGCAAAGTCTAAACTCCGACCAAGCAGAGGCCTGGGCACAACAGTGCGTTCACGCCGTGTTGGTTAAATACAGCAGCTTGTTCTTGGTATGCCTGGAACTTCAGCAGACTAAAACAAACACAGGCCTGAAATAAACAGGCCGCTCTTCCTGCCTTTCTGAACAACAGCGAAGCCTGCTCCACTCACCTCAGTCCACACGCTCCATTTTGACTGTGCCTTCACTTCTTCACCTCTGCCTTTCAACAACAGACAAACTGTTCACCGCAGCTGCGGAGCACAGAGCTGTTGCTTCTCTCTGCTCTGCGCAATCTCAGCCCGCTTTCTTCACACGAGGGAAAAATTCCACTATTCGTGTAAAGTAAGCACAGCAGTGCTCTGGTGCACTATTGGACAGCTGCCTCACCAATCAGCTGACTGTCTGCCATTGGGTGCGTCCCTTTCCAAATGAGAGCTCTGTTTTCACTGAAAGGGTGGTCAGACCAGCACAAAAACCTGCCTGTTTATAAGACAAATGACAAACCATGCAAAAGGTGAGTGTTCTGTAGTATAGGATTCTCAAACCACAAAATAAACACATTATAGAATCCACAAACTGAAGACTGAAGGCATCTCAATAATCTAAAAATATATCTTAAAGTCTATATCTGCTAGAAGTAATTATACTGATACTGTAGTCATACTGGTTTAAGAAATAGTCAACAGCTACAGCTCATGAGTAACAGCTGAGCCTTGACCTCATCAACCTGGGACAACCGACATGGCCACACACCGACCGACTGCTACTAGGATTCAGATGCATTTCTCTGCAGCGTCACACTGGATTACACCACGATGACCACACCATTGTTGACAGCGAACCCCTTTGGGAATTGGACCATGTAATATTACGACAATAACAGTTCTAATTATGTTGGGAAGAAAGGACAATGTGTCAACCAGGAGTAAAGAGGAGGGGATATTAGTTCAAGTGTTATGCAACTGCCCAATTAATTGTGTAAAAATAGCACAGAGTAGAAGTGCCCACAGTCTGTTCAAGGTCAAAAACAAAACACAGATTTTGTTCATTTTGCATTTCACATCTTAAGAAATAACTAGTTGGCAGTTGTTTGCTAGTGTAAGACCCTAATCCGAGGCCTGTACAGGGTTACAATAATGCATTATACTGGGTCACAGCAGAGAATAGAGAAAGTGGTCTTTGACGGTCTTATTGGCTGACTCACACACTGGTCCCTTTCTCACAGCCTGGTATTTCCTGGCTGCTGCAGCACTTTCTACGCCATATCATTTAATCAAACTGCAGCTGTTCAACAAAACAAACAAAAAGCAACATCCGCCCAAAGAAAAGTCAGGAAACCGGTCGAAAAATCTGATCAAAAAATGTATTCAAAAAACAACAACTTTGGCACAGTGCTACGTTGCACACTGGTGCCAAGTTCCATCATTCCACTGTGTATACGGTAATGTATTACAGAAGTAACTGCTCAAAGTGCCTATGCTTTGAACAGAGCCACAGAACTTACATTAACTGAACATTCGCTGTCAATGACTGAATATTTTGGGTTTTGACAGAATGTTTTGAAGACTGTCCTTCATTTTGAAGCATTGAAAATCAGGCCATCATCTTCCTTTGCGAGTTTTACACACACAATGTTTCCAAATTCATGTTCCATGATTCTGCTCCATTTATAGTGTAATCTGTGTTTTCTTACAAAGCTACTTAATAGGTATATAATGAGAGATTAGCGCAACCACTGGTTGAATCATAAAATGAAAAAGTATTATCAAATAAAACACAAAATATCTAAATCTAAATTGCTAATTGCTTACAACAAAGACGTATTATGATGATGTCATTGAAGAGTCTATAGACACGAACAATGCAGCATTATTCAATGCTTTTGTGCAAATACAAAGCAACCAAAGCCACTTAAGACCCAACAGTTGTCCCATTTACTGACAGTTCCCTCATTATGTACAATCATCATGTACAATCATTATACCATTCAGTGCCTAGCACTACTTTAGCAACAGATCTCCTATTGACCATGTATAGCAACACAAACTAAATAATATCAATTCTTATTAGATTTACTGGATAATACACTTAGCACTTTGTCATACTTGGCAACACAGGACCAGGCTGCCATATAAACGGTCTAAAATGAGCCTATTTTTGTCGTGCTGTTAGTGGTAGATTATATTTTGATACTGATACTAAATTATTTGTCATCTACACAAAAAGGTTAATCTCTAGATAAGTTTAAATGACCCAAATTCATCTTCTTTATCTAAATTTGAGCTGTTTTGACGAGTTAAGTTTTAGTGGCTCATTTGACCCAATTCTAAGCACTTGTTCTAAGGTGTTTTTGACTTTTTTTTCAATAGATTTCTACTTGTGTCCTTTTTATTTAAATGTATTTGCCAATGGGGTAAGAAAATTGGTCTCGTCCTTAAGGCAGTTTGATTTTCCTAATTCAAACGAGATTACCTCATTAGAAATCTGTAAAAAATGTCCTGAAATAAGACAAATAATGTAGATGACAGCAGTAAATATGTCTGATCTAGTCCAAACTGCTCTAAACAAGACTAATATTCTCAAATCAAGTCATTTATCCTCGTGCTTCATTTTTAGTTTTGTTGTGGAACTATAAAACAACAATAATGGTGATTTATTCAATAAAATACTGTGTCTTTATCACTTCTTTGGATTTCACAGTGTTGATGCCTTATCGTTCCAAGTCCTGCGAGCTATACAACCCTGGGAGGATTCGCGATTCCGAAGCCTCAGTGTGGTCAGGAATGCAGGCTGTGTGCAGGTGTGGGATCACCGCTGCACCTCGACTTGCCATGAGGATTTCACACTTCAGAAACAAATTCCACGTAGAGCAGGAAAGGGGAGAGGGGAAGTTTGTATTGATGATCACCTAGAGTTGCATTTCTCTTGGAGCACGTAGAGAGACTACGGAAATCTGTTCAAATGTCAGCGTTTTACTGTGATGTAGGGCTGAAACTACTTTTTTAGTCATCCATTCATCGTTTTCTAGAAAGAATTGTCTGATTTTTCACTCGGATAGAGCCAGAATTACAATGAAAGTTAGTATTACTGATGAAAACCCAGTCTCTTTAAAATGTAGGGTAATTTTCTCCCACAGATCTGAGATAAACATGTCCAAATCTAATATTTACCCCTAGACCCTGATGAAGACCAATCACCCTCAGCAACGTTTCTTCAATTTTTATCCTTGAAGAGCACCTGGTCGGACTGTATTTTAGCCATTTTAAACAGTTTTTACAAGGTTTTATCTACATTTCTTGACCAGGTTTAACATTTTTTATTTTGGTTCTCAACATACAAACCAATCAGAAAGCAAACTGAGCCCCACACGCCGGTGCAGCCTTCAGTATTTTAAGCTCCGTTACTGAATTCTGGATGTTCTTAGCTTTCAAAATGATGAATGTCATGTCCACATACCTGTGCTTGTCGTCATACATGTCTCCAACCACTAAGAGCGAATCTTGCATTGCAAAAAGTGCTCTCTTGCGAAGTGAAATTAGCTTGAATTCATAATGTTTGACCTCGCTCTGGGTCATTTTAACTTGCCAAGTGAAATTATCTGCCAATGGAACAAGTATTTTTGCACTGAAATTAAGAAGAAACAACTTCTTAATAATAATAAATCTAAATTAACTTCAAATGATATGCTTTTTCTTATATTAAGTGCAAAAATACTTATATATTACTTATATTTTTACTTGGCAAGTCAAAATTACTTAAAATAAGGTATAATATTATGAATGCAAGCAAATGTAATAAATTTGACCCTGTTCAAAAGTTACGTCAATTGAAAATGTTGTGACGTTTCGAAATCGACGAAACGAATGGATGGAGTGAAAGGAGTGGTTACCTGGGCCGTTGTTGTTGTTGTTGTTGAAGTGGACGGTCTGAGCCATGACCGCAGCTCCGTGATCTCAGTCCCGCACAAAAACCAATCGGGGACATGCAACTGCCATGCATCAAGTCCAGACAATCATGCAGCCCGCACGCTGGAACACAGAACAGAGCACATGGGGTTAGTCGAACTGGTTAGCGCCCGAAAACGGGACCGTAACATCAACCGGGCTCACGTTGCGGCGGTTTTAGTGAGGTTAGACGCGATCCGAGCAAATGGGGAAAAAATGAAGACTGTTGAGTGTAAAGGCTCCTGGTTATAATCAGTGGATCCAAGCAACAAGTATTTAATCATGAAAAAAAAACAAAAAGCAAACTTGAATCCTGACAGAACCTTTTTCAATCATTTATTTGATCCTAAATGTGTAAACGCCAATGAAAACATGACACAATGAAGCAGCACGGCAGTTCCTGTGCTGTACAAACACACTCGCACCTATTACAAAGCACAACGAGTCACTGGCACTAAAGTAGTCAAGCCCAAAGTCACGCAAGAGTGCCTCCATGCAAAAGACTCATTTAGACTGACCAAGCATCTCCCAAGTTTCCTGCTCCATGGGGTATCGCAAGTGCAAAGGCCTAAAAGAAGCGACAATTGGATAGAGTTGGTCATAATGAACACAGGCAGAGGGAGAAACTGTGAAATGTTCTTTTTACTAAATGTTCGTCATGTGTAAACACTCATACAGCAGCAACACCTTGGTCTGACAGTCACTCAAACCGACTCAACAAGAAGCGTCAACAACCCACTCACCTGTAATTTTCATTCTAACCACGTCCTCTGAGCAGGTAGCGAACCAGAGTGAGCCCCAAAGCCGCAGACAACAAGCCCTTACCCAGCAGCAGCAGCAGCCTTTGCAGAGGAGGATACTTTTCACGGCTAAGATTAGACGACTTCCTCAGATGACAGCGAGGCGATCTGTGCACTATAACAGGCACCAGGGCTTTAGTCTGAAGAGGGGGCAGACCCTACACTGGGCCTCCAGGTAACCAGAATGTCCCCCTAATGCAGTTAATAGCCTCCGCTCGCTCCTTGGCCGCACTGACAGCGGCTACTCAAGCGGACAATGGGGCGCAATGGAAACCCAATTTGGAGCGGTTTATATATTAACAAACCTCAGCTCTAGGAACCATCCATTAACTGGCCAAGATAAATAAATAAAAAGGGTCAAGATTACCTCTTCACTTCTCAGCGCAAGAGAACAGAAAGAAGCACAATGTACAGTACAGTAGGATGAAAAAGAAAATAAAACACTTTTATGGTTGGGGGAGTGCATGTTAATGAACACACACTACTGGATTGTAGTCGTTCATTTCTATCTGCTGTCTCACACTTAAACACACTCTCAGTCATCCTGGAACATTGTACATGTTTTAGTGGTACTTTAGCACCCAGAGGAAATGTACAGAGGCACTGGGAGAAGAAGCAAACCCCACACAGTGGCCCAGGGAGTGAACCCAGGACCTTTGTGCACAAATGCCAATCACTGCGCCATCGTGCCACCCGATGTTTATAAACACTGGGAAAAAGAAGACGAAAACATGAGGCCCACATGTGCAATTTACATCAATGTCACAAAGCTTGAGAGCAGGAACACGCCGAATATTCAGCAGGGTTGTTTTTCCCTATAAAAGGTTTAATAGGGGAAAAGAAGTCCAGCTGCTATATTTCGATTTGAAATGTTACACTGGGTAATGTGAGTAAAACAGTAGCAAATGTCTAACATGTTGCAAAACATGTCAAGGTAAAGATACAATGGGTTAAATTTTGTGACCGTAAGCCCTCTCCAGCTGTGCCCATGGATGGACCTCATTAGGAAGTGCTTTGCTGATGAGCAGAGGCTGCTGAGCCGACTGTAGGATGAAGGAATAAGGCCAGCCCCGTCACACTTATGGGGCATGTGTCTAATTGACCCAAACTGTAATGTCCGGTCTTTGTCTGAACACGTCAAATTGATCTTTTCTTTACATCTAATGTTACAGGGGCATAATGCAAATATCCAGTTCTATCAGTTTTTGTATCACTTTGTGAATCACAAAAATCAGGAAGAACCATGAATAGAGCTGTTGACCATCAGGCCAGTCTGACAGTGTAGGGGGCATAAACTATTCCTACAGTTTGGGAAAGAAACATTTTAGCAGCAACAAGACGCATCACAACACCATCACAGACACTTCTGTCTGAAGTCTATTTATGAGGGAGAATTTAGTTTTTTCTAACTAAATAACCTTTAAAAACCTATTGACCCTTTAACTGCCAACATCATACACATGAACCCTGCATCCTTATTTCAGCACAAGAAGTCCCTGCTGGATCTATAATCACAGAGAGCAACACAAGCACATCTGTGCAGCACATGCATAAACTTGTTCAATACATCTGCATAATGTGTACTCTCCACAAGCCAAGTTACCAATAATATGAGACCAAGAAGTGAAAGACAAACCCAAATTTCAGATACCCATAAAATAAAGTTTGCAAGTGAAGTAAATAACACCTGTCTACATTTGTACAAGTCATTGTCCAAACTGGAAGTTGGTGGACTGCATTAGACACATCCTTCAATGCTGCCACGGCTCGTCAGGAGCAGCGGCCGACCACAGAGCAGTGCCTGGAGCGCATTTTTGAAGCATTTTTCTGTTTTTTAACACACCCACACTGCTGAAAACTATTGTCTATAACAACATAACAGAAAAACACAAACGAAAAACAACATATACATCCTTAAAGTAACCTTAAAACATCAAAAGGTAAATGTTATTTATGTGGTCTGGTTTGCTTTTGTAGGAGTCAATAGATGAGTTGTAGCACTAAAGGAAAACCGGCATCAGAACAATGGCAACTAAGAATGTAAAACAGGAGCCAGTTCCTGTCTTTTCCATCTCAAATATTCTTATCGTGGTCGACTTTGAATCCAAATGCAACTAGAGCAAATTTACCACTACCTACAATGTGCAAATCTAACATTGACAGCCAGGAAATGGCCTTCCCTTGTCCGCTGCACCAGAGCAGAAAAGATGAAAGACTTGTTCAACATTAATCAAAGTCTTCTTCAGTGGTGTTGAGAGCAGACTTAAGACATGCTTTTCCTCAGCATGTTTTGGGGCTGGCAATACTACCCTCTGGAGGTGAGCAGAGTCACTACAAGGAAACCAAAAGGTATTCAACAAACGTAAAGCTCAAGTTAGTCTTCAGTCCTCCTTATCTTGTGTCCCTTCCAATTACGCTGGTGTCAGATAGACTTCCACGTTCCTCACTCCTCACTAGTGTCCGCTCTGACAGACGGACAGACTGGAGCCATAGTGTTTAGGTCGTTGTTATTTAGGAATAGGGGACGAAAACCAACAAATTGCTCCACGTGGATTCAACTGTGCAAAAAGGGAAGGGCCTCATGTTGGATAATTACTGCATGGGCGATTATCTCCCGGGTAGCAACAAGTTTATTAACCCCGACTGATGAGTTGAGGTTACATCATTCTCAAATAACCAGATTGAAAATACATTTTGCAGAAGCGTACCAAAACAATACTAGACATTCTCTTCTGTGGTTTGGGCCAAACTTTCAACAGTGCGATTTTAACAAACCAGAGAGGCTCAAAGTTATTTTTGTGGAAAAGAAAATCTACGGGGGAGCAGTGGTGGAAAGTAACAAGTAAAAAGCACACAATGTAGGTACTTTAACTTTACTTAAGTACATTTTATGATGAATACTTTTATACTTTTACTTCTCTACTTTTTGAAGCCTGTATCTGTACTTTCTACTTCACTACATTTGTAAAATTGGGTTAAAACAAAGTAAAAGTATTTTATTTTCAAAGTGACCTCTCTGTGATGAACTGGTTTAGTCCTAGTTTAGCCCTGGTTTAGATCTAATTTAGCCCTGGTTTAGCCTTGGTTTAGTCCTGGTTTACACCAAGTTTAGACCTAGTTTAGACCTGGTTTCGACCTGGTTTAGACCTGGTTTAGACCTAGTTTAGACCTGGTTTAGACCTGGTTTAGACCTAGTTTAGACCTGGTTTAGACCTAGTTTAGACCTAGTTTAGCCCTGGTTGAGTCCTGGTTGAGTCCTGTTTTAGTCCTGGATTAGTCCTGGTTTAGATCTAGTTTAGTCCTGGTTTAGACCTAGTTTAGTCCTGGTTTAGACCTGGTTTAGTCCTGGTTTAGATCTAGTTTAGTCCTGGTTTAGATCTAGTTTAGTCCTGGTTTAGACCTAGTTTAGCCCTGGTTTAGACCTAGTTTAGTCCTGGTTTAGACCTAGTTTAGCCCTGGTTTAGACCAAGTTTAGACCTGTTTTAGTCCTGGATTAGTCCTGGTTTAGACCTAGTTTAGTCCTGGTTTAGACCTAGTTTAGTCCTGGTTTAGACCTAGTTTAGCCCTGGTTTAGTCCTAGTTTAGTCCTGGTTTAGACCTAGTATAGTCCTGGTTTAGACCTAGTTTAGCCCTGGTTTAGACCTAGTTTAGCCCTGGTTTAGAACTAGTATATTCCTGGTTTAGACCTAGTTTAGCCCTGGTTTAGAACTAGTATAGTCCTGGTTTAGTCCTGGTTTAGACCTAGTTTAGTCCTGGTTTAGACCTGGTTTAGACCTAGTTTAGACCTGGTTTAGACCTAGTTTAGCCATAGTTTAGCCCTGGTTTCGACCTAGTTTAGACCTGGTTTCGACCTAGTTTAGACCTGGTTTAGATCTAGTTTAGACCTGGTTTAGACCTGGTTTAGATCTGGTTTAGACCTGGTTTAGTTGTGATTTAGTCCTGGTTTTGAC
>OMNZ01095107.1:0-14909 GCA_900303255.1 Lesueurigobius sanzi
TGGACAACACCTCTCACCCACTGCACAGGACTGTAGAGGAGCAGCTCCTTCAGCGACAGACTGAGACACCCTCAGTGCAAGACGGAGCAGGTCCTTCATACCCACCGCTGTCAGACTGTACAATTCTACTGTATAGCTCTACAGTATGTGCAATAGCAATACTTAATATGTGCAATAACCTCAGTGTTTACAATATCTGTAATGTCACTTCATCAATCAACCACCTGAATGTAAACAGTTATTTATTACATATTCATACTTGGATTCATACTCATATACTTACTACATATTATATATTTTGGATATGCTTCCTCTAGAGTGTATCTTATTTTTTTGTCTATACAGTTTTATTGGTAGATTTTACGAGACATTTATATTATTTATTTTATTTTATTTTGTACTCTAGTAACTTACTTTCTTCTTGAAGGCACATTTCCTGACTTTTTGCACCCCCCTGTGTGATCCTGTCCTAAGAGCTGTTGTAACAAGTGAATTTCTCCATTGTGAGATCAATAAAGAACCAGCTTATCTTATCTTATAAGAATTATAAAACTATAAGGGCATGCATAAAAATAGAATAATAAACTAATAATCTAATATAAAAAAAAACAGCAAATGAACACAACACAAAGACAGCAGCGTAAATGGGTGAACATTAGCATCAGATGTGAGTGTGGACATACCATATAGTGCAAATATAAGACTTCCTCATGCTCCTATTCAACATTCAACCCCTGGAGAAGCGCCTCTCCCAACACCAGCGAAAAACATCTTCATGCCTGACCTCAGCAGTATATCTGCACATGGAGGAGACAGGTCACTCTTTTGAGGACAGGGACACATGCCTGTTGGATAAAGAACAGCGGTGGTTTGAGAGAGGAGTCAAGGAGGTCATATATGAGAGATCAATGCGCCATCAACAGACGAGGAGGACTCAGGTTCCAGCTGTCTGACAACTGGGACAGAGCCGTCCGAAGGCCCGGGTCATGTCTGGGGACACTGTCAGTGATGTCATCTGACGTCACTGGAACTGCACCATCCACGCCCACCACGTCTACATCGGGCGGGCGTGTCAGCCACGGACAACTGCCCTGAGGAAGCTGTCCGGATAGACAGTGAAACGACGGCATTCTAAAACGTGAGTCCAGTTGCTTTTTTGCCTCACCTTTTTTGTTTTTGAACTACCACCTGGATGACTGAGAATTTGCACCAGAGAATTATTGAAAATAATATTGAAAAAGCATCATGACTGAATAAAGTAATTGAACTCAACTGATTTATGAGATGTAGTTGCTCATTTTAATGTTTGCACTGATTCAGCGTTTCTCCATAGAGCTATATGGGAAATTCACTTCAATGACCATTTTCTCAAAATCATCTCCACTTTACCAGCTCCTACAGACTCCAAACTTTATAGTCTTGTACTTAACAATATTCTGAAGTTTTGTTCAGAGGGATTTTTTTTTAATCTAATTTCTTGCCTGATTGATTGAGTTTTGACCCCAACGAACAAGGCAGAATGTGAATTTTTACAGATTTATTCACTAATAACTGGTTTATACAAAAAGCAAGAAAAAAAATCCAAAATCCCCTCTGAACAAATCTTTTTAACTAATATATCTATAAAATAAAACCATACATTTAAACTTTATTTACAGCAGATCGCCAAAAATATAGGCACTTTTGGATATTTTATGCACAAAATACCTCAATTCTAAACACTTTCAAAACATTTCTCATCACTCAATTGAATTTTTCTCCCCTATTCACCTGCAGTGTCTCGCTTTATGACTTAAAAAACAATTTTACTCACTTCTAATCGACTATTTGCAGAGAACGGACCCTAAAACTTCAAAACAAGATTCTGACCCCAGGCCATTCTCACTCTACTCTTCTAGACTTCACTTTTTTCGCAGTGAGTGATGCAATATTCATGTACAGTGTGCTTTATGCTGAATGTAAACAGACCCTCAGGCCGTGAACATTTGCAGGAACCTGATTGGTCGATTTAAGGGGGAGAACTCGCACCAAAAAAAAAAAAAGAAAATCGTGTAGAAATCCCCTCCGTAATCCAGCCAGCTCCCCAGAGAGAGAGAGAGAGAGAGAGAGAGAGATGGGGGTAAAATAAACCTCCGCCCACTGCTATTCAACCAGAATTTGAGGCAACAGTAAAAGCTTTTTGGGCAACACTTCAAGACTCTTTTTTTTTGGCGAAGGAGCCGCGGGGCGAGGAGAGGGATGAATGCCGTGAACGTACGACACAGTGTGCAATGGTTAAAGGCAAAAGAGCAGCTCATTTGCATTTGTAAAGATATAACACGGACGGGAACAAAGACTGACAGAGTTTAACATGAAATCCACCTACGCACACGGGAAATTTAAACACTTCACCTTGGCTTGTGTTTACATCCCCAAAGAGACTTGCGTAAACTGGAGTGGTTTATTTGGGGGTGGGCTAGGTAAACAAAGGAAATGTGAAGATGTGAGTTTTAGTTTTGGTGACCTGTACCAGACAAGTTCTCAACTGGTCTGGCCTCAGGACCCAACACCAAACCTGACAGACACTTATGCATTTCATAGAATATGTATATGATATAATATATGATAACACAAAAGCTTTATTTCACTCATGGTTAGTGGTTGTGTGAAGCCATTTATTGTCAAGCTTTTCAAGGAGAAACTAGCCAAATGTCCCTGATCAAAAGTTTACATGTTGTGCATCTTGAAACAAACATCAACTTTTTCAGAGAGTCAGATTTTGTCAAAGAGTCCTGTATTTCAGCTGAAGTGAGTTTTTCTTTGCTCCTGCACAATTTTCCTGGCAGTTGTTGAAGGTCATGTAAACGTTAGATCAGGGACATTTGAGTAGTTTCTGTTTCATTATGATTTCAAAAGAGTAAACTCAGTTCTTTGGCAATAATTGGCTTCACACAACCACTGGCCATGAGTGGAAAGAAAGATTTTTGTGTTATCATTCATATTCTGTTAAAAATGACCAAAAGATTAAAAGGGTATGTAAAGTTTTGAGCACAACTGATGTGATTAGGGCAAGACACGTTACCCATCTTGCCCATGCTTCATGAAAGGCAAATAAGATTCCCTTTCCCCTCTTTTCCTATACTGTGCTATAGAATAGGACTGCAAACCAATTCTATCTACGGGTATAAATAAAGTTACCTACCTACCTACCTAGGACATGCTCTTAGGTACAATTGACAATCCATTCAGTGTACAAATGAACCAAAGTCAGTTCTTCTTACAAATGTACAGTAAGTACCATGTTGAAGGCCAAATGAAACCCCTTGGTGAGTCAAATTTTGTCCGCGGGCCCCACTTTGGGCACCCCTGCCATATAGTGACAAGCTGTGGTCCAAATAAGTGTTTCATGTTATATATTACTGTAAAGAACTGTATTTTCCCCACAAACTCATGTTAAATGCATATTTATTAAGCTTAAAAAGCTCAAATTAAGATAAAACTCAGATTGTGTTTTGATATTCTTTCAGTAGAAAAAAAATAAAAAATCCTGGTGAAGGCTTGCGAACCACTGAAGACAGTTCCATGACCTAAAAGTGGGTCACAACCCAGAAGATTTATAATACATAAGTAATATTATTAAATCTAGGGAAAAGGCATTCAATAGCAACACACATATTCTGTACACAGGATATACAGATACTGTATATACACAATGCTGAAATTGAAGTGGTTTAAATTCTCTTCAATTTTATCTTAAAACTTTTAAGAATCGGGACGTCCCAGCGATTCATAAGTTTACACACCCTTTTAATCTTTTGGCCATTTTTCATAGAATAATGATAACACAAAAATCTGTTTTTCCACTCATGGTTAGTGGTAAAGCCATTTATTGCCGAAGAACTGAGTTTACTCTTTGAAATCATAATGAAACAGAAACTACTCAAATGTCCCTGACGTTTACATGACCTTCAACAACTGCCAGGAAAATTGTTCAGGGGCAAAAAAATGATGTTTGTTTCAAGATGCACAATATGTAAACTTTTGATCAGGGACGTTTAGCTTGTTTCTAGTTGAAAAGCGTAAACAGGTTTTTTGACTAATGAGCACAACTGTACAAGCAGCAATGTCTGTCTTATGATTTTCTTCTTTAGAGTCATTTTTATTGTTTGTATCACTGTCCGTAAATGTGTAAAGTGATACATTTTGTCCAAATCCTTCATATTTTTACACAACTGTAAAAGCGCCAGCCCTGGGCCCCCCCTACGCATTAAAACCTGGACACGCCCCTGACCCGGTGAGGCCTTTCTGTGGCCAATTTGCATGTTCTTTTCATACCTGGAGGGAATTTCTCAACCTAAAACATGCGCAATATACGCTAAGTCTCTTGAAAACTTTTGAGAACATTTTGAACTCATTCCAACTTTTGCTTTGGATCGTCAGATATTCAGCCAAGGACAACATTGGCGTTTCTGTTTGGTTGGTAACAAACAAAAGGAATTTACAGGGCAGTGTTTCCCAGCAGCAGTTTTCACATCCTTATAATAAGCCACTGCCGCTTTCCACCAAAGCTATTTATAAATGAGCTTCGCCAATGAGGAAATGGGATTTACATGAAAGAAAGGGACATACAGTATTTTGTGTTAAAACATGCCAAAGTGCAGCCACACGTTATGCTGTACGTGTAATGTCATAGAATATATGTTTTTATCAATAATATAGAGAAGAGTTGGGAGGTAGGCTGTGGCGTTGTAGCTTTCATTGAGCCTTCTTTTC
The DNA here is from genome assembly GCA_900303255.1 of Lesueurigobius sanzi. Lineage (NCBI taxonomy): Eukaryota > Metazoa > Chordata > Actinopteri > Gobiiformes > Gobiidae > Lesueurigobius > Lesueurigobius sanzi. Next base: position 4,753 of record OMNZ01095107.1, read on the forward strand.
TTGCAGCAATAAAAACATAAATACAATCATTAGTTAATCACAATAGAAGCGATGATTGCAGATTACTTTCTGTGTCATGAAGAACTGTTTTCAGTCTGGATTTGAACATTGTCAGAGTTGAGGCCTGTCTCACATCTTCTACACTGTTCCAGGTTTTAGTGGGTTAAAACTGAAACACAGCCTCGCCATGTTTAGTCCTGACTCTGGGACCAGCAGGAGACCACTCATTGAGGTTTTTAGAGTTTGAGTTGGTTCATATGGCCTTAACATGTCAGAGAGAGAGAGAGAGTAGGCAAACTTTTTGATGCAAGGGCCACATCAGGTTTTTTGAACTGGACAGGGGGAATGGACCAGCTGCTGTTTGGGGCTTTTCAAACTAGTACAATTAAAAACTGTTCATCCCTTTTAGCAGGTGCATATTAGACTTGGTCATGTTTTGTGGACCAGATTAATGAGCTAGGCGGGCCACATTTAGCCCCCAGGCCTTAGTTTGCCCACCTCGGTGCTAGACCATGAAGAGCTTTGTAAACAGGCAGAGCTGTTTTGAAGTCTCTTCTCACATGGATCAGGGCTGGTTTATGGTCAACTCCTCCCATCACCTGGCACGTATTTGTCCTCCTTCTAAATGCCACTGCAAAATGGCACAACATGCTATTATGGCTCTTTACAGGGAGCTTTGGGATCCGTTCATGTCCAAGAGCCGTTCAAAAGACTGGCTCCTGTTCATGTAGAGACAGAAATCTCATCTTATCTTAGCTCTGATCGCTGACTGCCTCACATTTTTATTAAAATGATCCATAATTATGATGCCGGTGATTTTAACTGTCTTACAAATCATTTTAAGTCCAAAAAATCTTTCACTTGTGTTGTCTTCTCTGCCGTTGTGCTGATTCTTGGGGCCATTTCAGGTACATTTTTGTCAAATTTCTGGACAAAAAGATCCGCTCTTTTCACAATCGAGATCCGGTTCAAACCGTTCACACAAAAGAGCCGTTCAAAAGAGCTTTCACAGGGCCCTAAGCGGAATCATGTCATGGGGCCCTCGCAATTTCAGTTTCATTTCGGACAAATATATATTCCAGTAAATGAGACAAAATTTGTAAACTCCCCCACCCTTCACCCTGACTATGTGTAAAAGAAAGTAAACAACACTGCAAAAAGAAATGTAGAAATTAGTAAGTAAAAAATAAATGTCTTAAAATTGTAGTTACTCAAACCAAGGACAAATATGTATTATCTTACATTTTTTTTTAACTTAATTCTAGATTTCTTTGGCAGTGTACTGGCTATTTTGAGGAGACATTGGACATTTCAGGGAAATTTAGGCTCAAAACACGTGTAGTACTAATTTATACACGGTTTGTGTAGGTTCTCACGCGTAAAAGAGTTGTCCATCGTAGGCAAAAAATCTTCAGTCTTCATCTGTACTCTGTAGTTGAAGTGTAGGACGTTTCGATCTTAGTCCAAACATCATCATCAGCTTCATAAAGACTTGAGCACGCTGTGGGTCTCTTAAGAGTAAACCAGAAGGAGGAGCTAACCTCTAAGTCCCTCCTCTCTTGGTGGTAAAAGTAGGAGAACATCTAGGTAAGTTGTCAACTTACTGAGGCATAAACCTAGTTACAATAACAACCTGAGAGTGAAACCATCTCCACTGTCATGCTAACGAGCCTGGACTACTGGGCGCAGCAGGGCCATTGGGAAGTGTCAACAGACTTAGAAGTTAGCCCAGGGTGAGACAATACAGAGGTAACGAGCTATATTAAGTATGAATAGGCTAGATGTTCTCCTACTTTTAGCACCAAGAGAGGAGGGACTTAGAGGTTAACTCCTCCTTCTGGTTTATTCTTAGAGACCCACAACGTGCTCAAGTCGTTATTAAGCTGATGACAATCTTTGGACTAAGATCGAAACGTCCTACACTTCAACTACAGAGTACAGATGAAGACTGAAGAATTTTTGCCTAATTTATACACGATTGGGGACCCCCTGGTGGTCTCGGGGTCCTAAGCAGCTGCATAGTCTGCTTATTAGGCTGGGGCCGGCCCTGCATGAACATCACATCACCACAACGTGCCGGAGAGTGCAACTCTGTGATTGGCTGATCCATGCGCAATATAACAAACTCCTTCGATCTGCATCTGAGGGCGGGGCATAACACTTTTGATCTTGGCAATGTTTTTAAATGGTACAAAGTTGCAGATGTTATTGATTCAATGTGGCTGTTAAAGTTGAAAAAAGAAAGTTTGTAAAGTAATATGAAATTATAGAAAGGTCAAAGCTCTGTATATGCACCACCAACCCACATACTAATTTCATAATAATGACATCACTGGTCTGATGCATAAACACAGCGCACAGAGGATGCCTTGCTATAGATTGCATTATAAGTCAAATATAACCTGTATCATGATCTAACTCCTGACCTGTGTATGAAGTTTTCAGTAAAATGCCACGTGAGGCGGCTCCTGAAAGTACACTCTGTATTACAGGCTGGCGTGCTGCGTATCGAAGCAGAGCGGTCGAGGTATGCAGCTCCAGTCCAGTTATAAAAGGCCCTTTGTGTTGTGTTTACAGTGACTACAGGTCAGCAGGATCTGTGCACATGGAAACTGATCGGAAAAAACTTTGTCTAAGCTCCATTTGGTGCTGTACGCTCGATGGAAATGATGAAGAGCATGAGGAAGCCTTGTGTTTAAAGGTGCAATATTTTGTTGTCAAACTTCAAATCTATCCAATCCACTTTATTTCTAAAGCACATTTTACAAACAGTGTTTCCAAAGTGCTGCACAGGCAAGCAAAAAAACAAAAAAACAATAATAGCTATAATTGTCAATAGATTTGTTCATTTAGGTTCATTGTAATACACAATATATATAATTACACTCCTTTTTGGAAATATTAGGTCATTTATTTGTTTCCAGGTGAAAGGATATATTTTAAGAAAGCAAACTGGCCCAAAACCTGAACATTTTTTAAAAGTGTCTCCCTTAGAAGTACTGGGAATAGCAGTATTAGTGGTATAGTAGTATAGTAGAAGTACAACAGTTGTCACCATAATTGCAAAAGCGGGAGTCAATAACAACGCACAGACGTACTGAGCCAGTGGAGTGGTCAGCACCAAGAGTGGCCTGTAATAATAGGCCGCAGAGGCTTAAACAGGCCGATGGGAACACACTAAATATAGGCTTCAAATGCAGCGACTGGAGCTGTCAGAGAACCTTTTAACTCCTCAGTGATTCATGATGTAAATAAAAGTTATTTAGGGAGTATGCAGTCACCAGCCTTGGCCCATCAGCTGTTCTGCTCCGTACAGACGACAACACAGGCTTATCTAAGACACAATTGTTCCCCCGAGAGGCCTTGGGAGGATGAAATATGCAACAATGGATACTTTGTGCTGGGAAATACAATGAAAGGAGAAAAATCCCTTTGTGGCATGTGTGGGGGACGTAACAATATTGTCTCAAAATAATGTATTATAGAATAAAAGATAGAAGAAGGAGGCAGGATTAATATAAATACATAAATGTTAAATAACTTTTATTGTTGTCTTTGCACAGTGTCTTTGAAAGGGCTCAGAGTGGAGAGGCTGCTCCTACACCGAGAGGAGACTGTTGTGGTGCGCAGTCTTGAATCTCTGAAATCTGTCCTTGGTGCCTTAAACGCTTTTTGACGGGAGCAGAACAGGAAAGGCCAGTGAGAGCGGTTCTTTCTGGGGCACACTACCCAGTGGTCTGTGTTTCTCAGCTGTTTTTCCAAATCCGCTCTGGATCGCTCTGAGAGTACCACCTGTGGCCACTAGAGGCACTGTGGGGCTACATTTATGTCAGTTAATGCAGCGCAAGAACTACTTCCTGCTTTTCGCCAAGCTTTTATATTAATTTAACCCCTCTGCTCTTGAATATAGTGTTTGATGCTTTGTAAATGCTCCAAACTAGAAATACATGGTTTTTATTCACAGTGTGAGTCTCCAACCGGAAATAGCTGTTGCTAATAATTAGCTAGCTTTGTTTTGCTAAACATTTATCTCAACTTAAAGTTGCTGTTCTCAGGATACAGGTCAGTGCTTTGATAAATATGACTGTGTTTGCCTTTATGCTTGTAGTATTTGGTCTAGTGTCATTTTTCTAATCTACTCACAGCATACTGGTCTCTTTCCCCTTCACCCACCAACCCGCACCAACAAGCAAACAGCTCTAGACTGTGGTGGTCTGAGTTGGGGCCGGCTTGGACCCCCCCTTTGGGCACAGTTTGGTTGTTGTTTTTTTTAGCTGGAAGCAGCTGCAAAACGCTCTGCTCGTTCAGTTTCGCTCCGATCGAAATGCTGCCTTTTGAAAACCTGATACAGTGGATCTTGTACAAGAATAGTGATGGGATTTCTGGCTCTTTACAGGGAGCGAAGTCTTTGGGATCTGTTCATTTAAAAGAGCCGTTCAAAAGCACATATTTATATTGATTGTTTTGACGCCAGTTTGTTATTTGTGGTAAATAAGAAGTGCTGTATTTAATGAAAGAACGGTGAGTGTCGGGAGGCAGCTGTTTAAGCAGGTTATTACACAGAGTCCCAGCTCTGGAGTTTCCCTCTATGCAGATCTCTGTCCTCAAAGTTTATAGTCCTAACATTTGGCACAGACAGAGAATGGCCTGTGTTACCTGTGCAGGTGTTGGTAACTGTTGTTAGCCAAATGTTTTATCCAAATCAAACCGGTTTGAAGACGGGGGACGCTGGACGGAGCGTCGCCGTTCATCAGAGCGTTCTGCCGTACATAATAATAAAGGCGATGTGTTGGCCTTAACTTAAGGGCCTATCTCACCTGCGGGGACTTCCCGGAGACTTCTCGGAGACCTCGTTGACACATCTCCCTGGTCACGTTCAAAATAAGTCTCCGTGAAGTCTCCACAACTGAATTGAGACCTCTCTGAGACCTGAAAAAGTCTCCAACTAGTTTCCTGCAACTCCCTGGAGACCGGGAGACTTCGCAGACGTCTTGGAGACACAAGTCTCTGCGAGGTTGCGAACTAGTCTCCAGGCCGGTGAGATTGAACAGGCAATAACTATGGATCTGGTGTAAGTATTGAGCTGGATTGGGGATCTGGGAAAAAAGCCTGGATTTCAGGAAGTCCAGGTCAAACTGGATTTTTATTTAATAATAATAATAATCATTTAGTTTATCATGAATGAAATAAAGCGCGATCATGTCTGAATCAAGGGTGAAAATTTGGGACAATCACTAGCATCAAGACAAACAAATTGCGTGATTTCACAAATAGTAACATAGACATAGTATTTTTTATCAAAACTGAAGGAGAGACAGTCGCACAAAATGGCCGTCACACTATCACGTTCCTGGCGCCTCAGACGCTGTTTACAAAAACACTGTGGCCTTGTTATATATCAATATGCACCAACAGATAGAGAAGGAAGCACAAAAACATGTTTGTGTTCAAGGTACAGTCATAGAGGGTTAAAAAGATGTTTACCTTAGGCAATATATGGATTAACGCAGTTATATAAGGTTCTATTTGACATATTTATCAAAATGTAGTTAATATCATTCTGTATATATTATTCTGTAGTTAGTATTCTTGTTCTCTGGCCTCTTCTGTACAATATGGCTGTATATAGTGAGTACACATTTTCTTCATTATTCTAAAATCCAAGTTGAGTAAAACTTATCTGACTTATGTACTGTATATCCACGTCTCTTGAATTTGTTCAGTCTTGCCTGCACAAACTTTACAGCAGATGTAGTGCACTCATCTTGTTGACATTTCAGACGTGCAGCTCCCTACTTTCTCCTCCACAGATCATGTGACTGCGACACTTGAGTCACGTGATCAGTGGCCAGGAGAAAGTAAGAAGCGGTCTGTTCAAATCACCAACAAAATGAGTCTACTTTTTACTGTAGTCTACTGTACAGTGCGGGACTAGGGATGAGGATGGACATTCGGATACAGCCTAAATCAATTTCTTGTAAGGTTTGGTACATTTTTGAGGCTTGTATGAGCAAAAACGCATTATTAATTTCCATTTTGCTCTATGAGTAGTCACAACTTCAAACCCAAATATCTCATAACTGTACAGAACACAGACAGAACCTTATCATTCTAAGGGGACGATACACACTTTTTTTTGCTTGTACAATCCTACCCTAACAAGACAGACAACTGTGCAAAGACTAAAATCTAAAATCCTATGTAGAAACCCCAAGTTCTATAAAAACAACACTAAACTAGAATAAACACGCTGAAATTTTGACAGGACAACTACAAAATGTGATTAAAGGTAGTCAAGAAAGTGCAGAATCATAGTAGTTCATGATATAGTAATAAATGGTCCTTCTCAGACCATTGGCTGCTGGAACAAAGCTTGTCTGTGGTGTTTCCTTGGGTCCACATCTAAAGAAAGTGATGGGAAATATAGCCTGCTTAATGTTGTTATGTAAATGTATTGTTATAGCCAGCTTTCAGGGTAAAATATCACTCCATTGCTCCTCCCATGTGTTGATCATTTGGAGGTAAGGTCATGACAGCCTTGATCTCGAAGCTTATTTCGTTGTCATTATATAACACATTGTTCTCTGACTCTTGGGTAAAGCCATAATTTTAATAATTGTGTTTTCAGACCACAGCTGCGCCAGACCAAATCCGAGTGTTCTTTTACACTCTGTCATCAGTTTCAGGCCCGTAATGTCTAGGTACTTTCCTCCGCTCTTGAAAAAAAGGCCTCTCAGATACGCACCACTACCCAGCGCTCGCTCCACCCCAGACGCCACAATCGATTTCAAGAACGTCGCGCAGAACTGGCCTTTTCAGCTGTTCCAGTCGGTATTGTTATGATATACTGTACTTACAGCACTCGATTCCACCTGCTGATGTCATGAAGTGGTGCTCCTCTGTGCTTTTATAGATTTGTTCTGGTCATTTCATTTTGTATTTTATTTGTGAACTTTATCGTCCAAGCTAAGACATTTGATCAATACTTCATCAGTGTGGATGTGGACTCAGGTCACCAGGTCACGCTTGTAAAAGAGATTGTAAATGTCAATACGTTTTTAACCTGGTTCATTACATGTCTGTGTAGGTTCTCAGTCGTACAGGAGTTGTCCATCGTAGGCAAAGAGTCTTCAGTCTTCATCTGTACTCTGTAGTTGAAGTGTAGGACGTTTTGCTCTTCATCTAAAGAGCTTCAATAGGCAAGGATGAATGATGTCTGTGTGTGAGTGCATGGTGGTAGTCTGAAGGTCCGTTGGTGCCAGATGTGGGCAGCCACACTTCTGTCAGTCTGGCCCAGGGCAGCTACCACTATCGTGTTTGCAGTGAATGTAAATGTAAAGTGCTGACTATGTCTGTGAAAGACTCTTCTTTGTCTTCTTTGTCGTTGTCGTCGTCTTCGTCAGCAGCACTGAGGAAACCTGGCCCTTGTGTTTTGTATGCCCAGAAATTAAGTCTAGACAAAGCAAAAACAAACCTAACACAAAGCATCACTTTGAACTTTGGTGAAGAATAAAGTACTACTTTTAATCTAGTTGTAGTCTAATTTTAGTTGACACAATTATTACTTTGGCACAAATATTACTTTGACTAAAATTAGGACATACACTGTAGTACAGTATTTTAATTGGCGAAATTAACACTGCAGAAATTGGCAGAAAAACACTGCCAATTTGCACCAATGGCCCTTGTGATCCCCAACCAGTGTCTTCCCTAAGGACACAATTGAACCAACCATTGGACAATATTAAAATAAAAATCAACTCTTCTTTAAGGCGACACTGCAGATGAATATAGGGAAAAATACATTGAGTGATATCATTTTGAAATATGTGTAAATATGAGAACAAATGTATTGGAAGTTTTCCATCATTTTATGTTTTCATTAAAAAATGAAGACATTTTATACACCTGACAAAACGGCAAAAATGTATTATATTTTCAGCAACAAAATCTAAATAATGGATAGAGACAGATTTTGATGTATTTGTTTGTTTTATTTTGTTGATATTACATACTGTGCTTTAATTTATTAGACCACCACCCCAGTATAAGGTGTTTGCCACTGCTTTAACAGTATTTCTGTTTACCAATATGTATTTCTATGTTTCTATAATGGTTAAGGAAAAAGGAATCTGGAGCTGGATCTGATGGACTGAAGCCAAAGTCCAGACTTGAAACCCATTGAACAGATCTGGTATTTAGTGAAATCAAAAAAATGGATCAGACCAAAGTCTGATCCAAAGCAAGTCTCTGGGAAGAGCTACAAACTATTTGGAACTCAATAACAAAAGAGACTTTGCAAAACTACATAAAAACAATGGCAGCAAGAATGAAGCTGTTATCGGGGCCAAAGGTGACCATACAAAATATTGATATTTTAGGATGTTATCTGTCAACAAGGATCATTTTGTTATTCCAATTGGTTATTTTTTAATGAATAACAATGAAATAGTTAATTTGAAAGAAGTTTTTCATGTTTTCATGATAGGTGGTCTAATAGATTTGGTCAACAATGTATTACACCACCTGTCACTAGTAGTTGGATGTTTTGAGAAAAAAAAAAGAAAGAAAAAAAAAACTCAATTCAAAACTCAATTAATTGGGTTAGGAATTAAATATCAAAAAAATCCTCTGAACAAACCTTCTAAATATTATTGAGTACAAGACTGGAAAGACTTTGCAAGAGCTACTAGACTGGAGATGTTGTCCCCACAGCGTGAGAAAAATGCATTTAGAAAAAATGGTCATTGAAGTTACAATTTCCCATATACTGTAGTTCTATGGAGAAACATGGAATCAGGGCAATAGTTTCACTCCCTATTGTAAAGATTAGGCCATTTATTTGTTTCCAGGTGAAGGTTCATATGTTGACTGGCCCAAAGTATCTCCCCTTGACTTTCTTTTTCATAAAATTTGAAAGAAAATGGTAATGTTTGATTGATGCTCCACAGGCCTAATCCCATCGAACTACGGACCTCTTCATTCTCACAGACCTGCCCTGACCATGTTTACCGTCAACAAAGCTCACCTTGATGTCTATTTACCCCCAGTACATCCATTATGTTTTACGAGTGCGTTCCCAGGCCCTTTTATGAAGTCACTGTATTGTTTTGCACAATAGCAGCCGGTGCAGGAATGCTGACTTTATGCCCCGTGGAACGATGAAATAATATCCACATGGGCCACTGCGGGCCGGAGAACGCTCCCATGAAAGTCAGGTCCGAATATGAGAAGCACGTGTGTCAATAACAGAAGTGATGAGGTGAGCGTTCCTCGGGGCGTGGGAGACCGATAACGCGGGCCCTCAGAGGTTATCGGGAGAAAAGGTTATTAAAAACACGCAGGACAGGTCTTTGGGGGCTCATGTGGTACGAGCAGTTTGGAGACAATGGTGGACGGGGTACTTTTGATTGATTCTTTATTTCTAACAGGGTATGTGTCATTTTTCTGTAGAGGAAAACATATAAATTAAAAAGAAATAGAAATACAACAAAAATGACAATAATGCATGTTCGAAAAGGAGTAGGAAGAATATAATTGACCTTTCGCCGAGCCCCGCCCCCCTTAGTTACTGTTGCGAGCTCTGACAAACACCAGAAGAACCAATAGAGGTTCAATGCATTTCAGCAAGGAGAAGTGTGTGTTAGTGACTCCCTTGGAGAAATACCTGAGCGATATCCTTCAGACTGAGGCATAATTGGTTACATTATGCAGTGGAGTGGATGGATATATCCAAATTATTAAAAATATGCATTGAATGGGACACTACAACTGTCAAGGCTAAAGCACCATCGTGTGATCCTGTCTTAAGAGCTGTTGTAACAAGAGAATTTCTCCATTGTGAGATCAATAAAGAACTATCTTATCTTAACACCATGACCTCTGCCTCTAATGCACCAGCACAGCCTTATGGACTATGATCATGCTCTTAACGGCTGGGAAAGTTTTCTTCTTGTGTTGGTTTTCTATTGTTAAAATATGAGCGTTGCCATTAACCCCTTAAGACCTAAAGTCCCCAAAAATGGGCACTTGCCATAATCCTTGTGTATTTTAAACTATTATAAAAGAGTGTTCACAAAAAAAGATTTTTTTTTTTTCTTGGAAAAACTGTATTTTATGACCAAATATATAAATAGGATCCCAAATTTTCAATTTCA
>OMNZ01095111.1:7114-19928 GCA_900303255.1 Lesueurigobius sanzi
ATGCTCTCTAGCAAACTTCAGACGGGCCTGGACATGTACTGGCTTAAGCAGGGGGACACGTCTGGCACTGCAGGATTTGAGTCCCTTGTGGCGTAGTGTGTTACTGATGGTAGCCTTTGTTACTTTGGTCCCAGCTCTCTGCAGGTCATTCATTAGGTCCCCCTTGTGGTTCTGGGATTTTTGCTCACATTTTGACCCCACGGGGTGAGATCTTGAGTGGAGCCCCAGATCGAGGGAGATTATCAGTGGTCTTGTATGTCTTCCATTTTCTAATAATTGCTGATTTTTTTCTCATTTTGTCTCTCATAGTTGAGGTGAACCTATGATGAAAATTACAGGCCTCTCTCATCTTTTTAAGTGGGAGAACTTGCACAATACATTTTGCCCCACTGTATTATAGCATTGTAAAACATTGTTGAATTTCTGTCATTTTCAGAAACCCGATGATCGCCCAACCTTTGGTCAGCTGCTACACCAATTGGCGAGCCTTTCACATCTGTAAAAAGTATTTGCATTTGACCTAAATCCGGTTGGTTTATGTTTCGTTTTGAAAGACATGGTCATGTGGCACACTACTCTTTCCTCAAAATCTCCTTGATGTAAAACATTGGACTATAATGTGTACTGTATATTTAATTAATATGTCATAATACAACTTTATTTGCATGGTTTGACAGCAGCATAATTGATATAATAGGCCCATAAAAACGCTAAATATATAGTATAAACATATATTGTGTACTTAACGTGCATATAGCAGTGTAATGTAATGGAATGTATTAATCATGGTTTTACATGAGTAAGTTTCAATATTATGAAGAAATGTGTGAAAATGTGTGTGTGTTTTTTTATGTTATAGAGCAGTCCTTCCCAAAGTCAAGTATAAATCCTTATTGATCCAAATATTCGCTGGGCTGTCAACTAATTGAATTCACTCTTGGTTTTTTTGCAATGTGTATAATTTCTCCTCATTAATGTATCCTAACATTGAGTGAAAGTTCCTAGATGTCCCATCGTGAGGATTAGTGACAAGAGGGAAAGTTGGTTGCGTTTATCATTGGCGTAATAGTTGCAGCAACCAGGGCTGTCGACAAACTTGTTAGGAACAAGAGGGTTTCACATAGGCCTCTTCCCCACATTTTCAATAGTCTGGTAACCTGGTTGTATCCCGCTTCTGTCGACAGCCCTGGCAGCAACAGTTAAATACCTGTTAGTCACTTATGTGCTCAAGGATGAAAAAACAAACAAAAAAAACAACAAATAAATAATCTGTATGTGTAGGTACTCAGTCGTACAGGAGTTGTAAATAATAAACATCAGAAAAAGAGCAAGGAAAACTTTTTTCTTGGCAAATTCATTAAAAAATGTGGCTCTTGTATGTTCTTGTAACTTGTGATCAGGGCCGGCCCAGCATAATAAGCAGACTATGCAGTTGCTTAAGGCCCTGAGACCACCAGGGGACCCCCAATAGTGCATAGATTTGTATTACAGGTTCTGTGTGCCTCACTCAAATGTCCGTCCCTCAAAATTAGTAGTACACTGCAAAAGAATTCTAGAAAGTAGAAACATTTTATTGAAATTAATATATATGCCCTTGATTTGAGTAATTTCAAGAATTCTGTCTTTTGTACACTTCAATAAAAAAAATAAAACATCAACAACATACCCATTTAGTGCATTTAAAAAAAAAAAATTTTAATCTAACTTTGAGTATGATTAGATATTTGTTTCTTAATTTTAGAGTAAAAACCTATCTCATTGGCAGAATTCTTGAAATTATTTACTCAAATCAGGGGCAAATTTAATAATTTTAAGAAAATTGTACTAATTTCTAGATTTCTATTTGCAGTGTATGTAGCATCTTTTACAAACACAGTCAAGTTGAAGGGTGGGGGAATGGGGCATCTGTACACGCACGCGCTTCGGTGCCGGTAGTAATAATCCCATTCAAAAATTGCAGACTTAGAAAAACTCTAATTGTATGAGTTTAAAAGCATGACGGAGGCTAATCAGCTACGTGCTAACTGCTAGCCATAGCATGGGTATTTTACAAGCAAGAAAATACCCAATACTTGAAAACAGGGTGAAATATTTTTATAATTTTTTGGTTTATAACGTTTTGGATACAATTTTAATTTATTATTGTGTGTTTTATGCCCATGCGTTTCCACGTAGCTGATTAGCTGCTATTGTTCTTTTAAACCTTTGATATTAATTTTTTTTCGAAAAGTCAATTTCCGAAAAAGCAATTTTTGAATGGGATTATTACTTCCGGCACAGAGGCACGTGCGTGTACAGACGAGCTGGTGGGCGGGACTGTGATGCTCCATTGACGTTGTGTCAGATTTATTGCAATATTTATCTGAAATTAAATTGAAGTTGCGAGGGCCCCATGACATTATTCCGCTTAGGACCCCCTTGAATGCTTGGGCCGGCCCTGCTGTGTCATCGAAGGATATAATTACGCAAAGAAGGTAGTCTGCCTTGATGTTATGAAAATCATCCTAAATACAATATAAAATATCAATTCGATGCAAAGCCTGATAATTCAACATGTCGGTGGACCCTCACCATCATCCATCCATCGCTCGACATGGAGAGACGACTGTCCCTTTAAGAAAATGCACTTGCAGCCATTTTCTGCTCTTTGTGTGCGGGGTGGTGGTGGATTAGCAGCACTCGGTCGGCACTGGGCGAAACTAGAGCATCAGTCGCGGGGGTGAAGACGAGAGAAATATTTCTTTAAAACCCTCGGCAAAACGGTGGACCGCTGTCGCCAACCGCGGCACAGTCCGATCGCCTCTCCGCCTCGCCTCACGGACATGCGATTTACAGGTACGTGTGCGCGTAAAAGTAACGGGATGGCTTTTTATCGTAGCCGCAGCGGTGGAGCGAGAGCGGGGGCTGCGCTGGAGATGTGAGCTGGGTAGTGATGATGATGGAGACGAGCACTAGAGCCGTTTTTTCCCCCCACCCTCTTATGCATCTTCCCGGTTACGCGGCAGCCCGGGTAGAAATGAGAATTAGACGTGTGCGCTGCAGATGAATGGACATCTGTGTTATGAAGCGATGGTTTTGCGGGTGTTTTCGCCTTATTCGTGCGCATGAATGGGAGTCCCGTTAGCTTCCATCGTAGCTCACACTGAGATGGGTGGGGTGAGAGGCATCCACTGACTGTAGCAAGTGCACTGATGAATCCACGCTAGCCTAAACTCATCCATTCCTTGATTCGCATTTTGCATATCGTCTAAAGAAACTAACCTACCTATTATGATTATTTTGCATTTTACCGCCCGACTCGACATTTCAAAGCGTTTTCTTCACGCCTTCATCTCTCTCAGCGCCAGGCCTCTTTTACTGATGCACACAGCTACATGACAGGTTCACCTACTTCCGCTCCCCATCAGCGTTGTCGACTTCATGATCTACAAATTAATCAATTCATCCATCCGTCCAGCAAATTGTTAGCCAGAGCAAACTGTGAAGTAACCTGCTTGCTAGTTCACCACCAAAGCAGCAACTCTCTTCTATAGTAGGCTATTCCATTTCCAAGCAGGCCTGTGAATTGCTGATTTGCTCAAACATAAGATAATATACGTACCTATATGCTTTGGACTAGCAGGGTTCCCTATGGGTCCCAAATGTCTAAAAATAAAATACTTACCAGCAATTTGCATGATATGCTTTTTGCTTCCTAAATGATGAAATGTTGGTTGGTTATATAAAGGCAATAAGGGACATTTTTACTTCCAAGAATTGTTCTGACAAAACAAATACTGAAATTATAAGGCTTGTGGCCCATAGTCTTTGCAGACATCTGGTAGCCATTGAATAATGCTACAGAACCCGGCAGTCAAGTATACCACAAGTGATCTGCAATTCATCAACAATTTTTTTTTTTTGTACAGGTCATTTTAGATTATCTGCACAGTTGGTCTGGGCAGACAGATGGATCCAATAGATTGGTTGCCTTCTTTAAGATAAGAGATAAGATAAGATAATACTTTATTGATCTCACAATGGAGAAATTCACTAGTTACAACAGCTCTTAAGACAGGATCACGCAGGGGGGTGCAAAAAGTGCCATCAAAGAGAAAGACCTCTTTTATTTATTCCTGTTGGACAGAGTCTGGACTTGTATGTAGAATGTTTTCTTTGTGTATGTTTGTTTTTACTGACAGCAAATGAATTTCCTCACAAGGACAATAAATTAGCTACTACTACTACTGCTAGTACTACTGCTACTGCTACTACTACTTTACATTTAAACAAACAAGCAATGATTAAGGGTTAAGTTGTTTTCAAAATTCTCAAATCATTTTTGCCTGGACCATGTCCTATTTTTGCTTTTATGCAAGGCACTGGTCACTTGTTTTTTTGCACAAATTATTTATAAACCTGACCTAGAAAGAGGAACTGGCCTATAGTGGAGCGACTGATGAATAATATTCTATTCATTGCCTTTTGTCATTCCCCGTAATATTGTTATTTTAATAGCAAACAGGTATTACATCCAGAAATGTGGCGATTGTTTATACTCCTTTATTGTTTTGCTTGCCCTGTCACCTTTTTGTCATGTGATCCGCAGCCCGCATGTCCATGTGATGTGCATTGTTGACACTTTGAAAGCAGCGCATTACATCATGTAGATCAGGGGTCAACAGCAGCTTTTGGGGACAAGTGAGCCTGTGAAATACCTCCGGCAGAGTCCTTCTGCTTACCACAAGATACTAATGCCAATGTGCCGGCTTGGCGTGCGTTTGTGACTAAATACTCCTCTTCCACGCTGATCAGATCACATCTTTATTGTGCAGATGAGCGATGTGCTGTATACTTCAGCCTTGCCTTGGGGGAGAAACCCATTCACAAGTGTTAGCCGTGAATTTGACACACTTTTCTCTCCCCATCGCTGTCTTCCTCAAAGGCATTATGAGGGAGGGGGTCGCTCGGCTAGTACTCTGCAGTTCTTATTCTGTTACAATTACTTTTTCATTTTTTTTTTTAGAACATTACATTGTTATTGTATGTTCTGGCTTTGCAGTATCTCTGTATCACTGAAAATGCTGTATCATACAGTAGTTGAGATGTACAAGGCACACAACACAACCACATGCTTCCAAACTGTATCCAAGAGATGTTAGATCTTAGACAATCTGGAACTGGTATTTTCCAAAAAGGCTAAGGCCATGACTAATATAAAAAGGAGGTGCATGTATCTGTAGAGAGGTTCCTCTATGGGACAACTTCGATGACCAATGTAAGGGCTCTGAAACAATTAATACATTTACTTTTTTATAAAACTATAAAACACTGGATTAAAGAAGAAGTTGATGACGGAGACTTGCCTGTTGCGATATACCCTTTTTCTTTCATGTCTTTTCCATTTTGGCGTGTACATGTTGCTGGTTGTGTTTATACATTGGCATTATTGGTGGTAGAACATACACTTCTTCTCATATTTTCACTATTGTAAAAGAGGTTAGGCATAATAAGTTTATACATCCGCCCAAACCCCTTTCGGTCATGAAAAACTAGCAAAATACATGGAAAATCTAGTGAAATACATACCATGTCATATATTCTAAAGGTTTACGTACTTAAGTAGCCTGAAAGTAAGTGTAATTTATTCCAAATGTATAAATATAAAACAACTGAAGAAAATTAACTGTATTATGGGAAATCAGAAAAATGTTTTTTCTGATCAGAAAATCAGAAAAACCAACTAGGGCTGGGCCATCGTATCGTGTATATATACACAAACTCCAATTCTTGCTACTCTAGAAAAATACTCTACACTTTTTATTTAATTTTCCAGATTGTATGATGTGTACTTTCAGTACCATAAGTTATTTCGGTCTGCCTATTCTGTGTCATCTCTTGTTCTCGTTGTTGGTATATTTCCTCTGTGAAGCCGCTGTGGGGCTCTCATAAAGAAACACGAGCTGCATCCTCAATTGTACACCAGCTGGGGGGCATTTTGCTACACTTTCCTGCGATGATTCGGGGGCCCTGACATCGTTGCGCGTCCAACTATGTGTTTTCATAAAGGGACCTGTTGTCTGGTGCCGTCTCACTTGGTTGTTCTGCTTGTTTAAAAGGCCCATAACAGGGTCCAGAAGGGAATAAAGGGGTTCTTTGGTTTGTGAAAAAATGCACACACCAACTGTTGAACCAAGTCTGGTATGGGCTGGGAAAGTTTATTCAGCCCTCAGTGCTTGACTGTGTCTGCGAGAACAGATGGGGCTTTATACCAGTGTGGAATTAAAAGTGTCTCGATATAACGTTGTCACACTTTTTAAAGGCCGAGCTGTTGAATCTATAGTTTTGGGTCCTTTTGAAGTGTAAAAAAAAACAAAGAAACAAAAATGCATGCTATTGTTACATTTTCACTGTAAGAGTCTACAGCCATTGCAGACCGTTGCTCTATGAGTTTAGTGTTATCATTAATGGCCTTTTGTGGTACTTTTGGTTTGTGGTTTATATGAACTTTATTGTAACTGTGAACTTATTGGAACTGTGAACAGGAAACCCCACCCTCCTCTTCGTAATTTGTGACACAGCATCAGAATTGCAGCCGGTCAATGTTATCAAGATGAACACGTTTGAAATTCACACTAGGGCTGGGAGCCGAAAAATCTCATCACAATTTTCTTTAGTTTAAATCATGGTTTCGATTTTATCACAATTCATTTGTATAATGTCTTTTAAAAGCTAGCTGGTTAAGATCTGTTTTAGTCTAAAGGTGCCCACACACTAGAGGATTTTTAATTTTTTGAGACTAAAGATCTGTGCACAGACTACACACACTTAAAGGAATAGTTCACCGTTTTTACATGCATATTATGTTCTAATCTGGGCTTAGATGAGGTGATGCGTGGCTGTCTGGTCTTTGTGTGTGCCTTCTTTCCCGTAAGACGACCAAAGACGCTGTTAGCATTTTGCCTCTACAGTATAGTCCCATGGCGCCAAATTTCGGAGAAGTTAGAAGCCACAAATCTCTTCCAAGTTGGCTCTGGGTCTGCTACAAACCAGTCTCCATCATCTACAAAGTCCGCCATTGCAAATGATTCCGTGCAGTTTGCGCGGAGCGCGTTGTTGTTCTGTTGCCGGAAGTGAGTGGAAGGAGGCATCTCTCGGGGGGAAGCTTAGTGCGCGGAGGCCGAAGCACTCCTTAAACTATAGTGCCCCTTTTTTCCGCTTAGAAAATTGACAGTTTTAATTTTGTGTAACTATACTTTGAACGTGTAACTACTGATATAACCCTATTTAAATGGGGGAAACTTGGAAGAGATTTGTGGCTTCTAACCTCTTCGAAATTTGGCGCCATATTGTAGAGGCAAAAATGCTAACAACGTCTTTGGTCGTCTTACGGGGCTGAAGGCACGCACAAAGACCAGACAGCCACGCATCGCCTCAACTAAGCCAAGGTTAGAACATACATGCATGTAAAAGCGGTCAACTATTCCTTTAAGGACAGACATGAGGACACACACATGAGGAGTCCCACCACAGATCATGCCATGAGAGAAAGTTTTTATTGAGTCACGCCTCCTCAGACTAAAAATCTGGCTTAAAATCCTGTAGTGTGTGTCCAGCTTTAGTTTCAGTCCAGATTTTTGATGCTTCACTCATGGTTTAGTCCAGTTTGTCTTGGTTTATTTCTTAGTCCTGGTTTAATCCACGGTAATCATCGTTTTGTTCTGTCCCTGGTTTAGTCATTTTTAGTTTGGTCCTGGTTTAGACCTTGATTTCAGTCTCTGCTTTAGTTCCAGTTGGTGTGTAGTGCTGGTTTAATCCAGATTCAGTCCGTGATATTGTCTAATTTGAGACCTGGTTTAAACCTAGTTTTCACCTGGTTTAGTTCTAATTAAATTCTGAGTATAAGCCGTGAGCGGACAGAAAGTATTTGAGCTCAGAGCTGCGTTAAACATAAAAACCACCGAATCACGATATGACGATGTCACCAAAAAAGCAGATCGTCATGGAGACCAGATCACGATTAGATTTTTATCATCATATCGCCCAGCCCTAATTCACACTTCTCAAAACAATACAAAAACTTTTGATTGGTGTACTCGAAGCACTGATACGT
Source organism: Lesueurigobius sanzi (assembly GCA_900303255.1). Lineage (NCBI taxonomy): Eukaryota > Metazoa > Chordata > Actinopteri > Gobiiformes > Gobiidae > Lesueurigobius > Lesueurigobius sanzi. The sequence continues at coordinate 15,207 of OMNZ01095111.1, forward strand.
CTCAGGTAAGTTTGATCAAACGTCTACTGTCTATTTCTGGAAAAGTTGGTTCCAAAAGGGGGGGGCCTCAGAGGTACTGCAGAGGCGCTCCAAAACAAAAGGTGTGCAAAACGAGTACCGGTACTCTGGAAAAAAAGACTTTTACAGGAATTTATATTTGTTAAATTTGGTCAGCCAAAGTTATTGCCATGTATTCATTCATTTGTCATATCAAGTTGTAAAGCATAAAAATAACATTTAATATAGCAAATTGTTATTAATATTGGGGAGGGATATTCGCAACAATAAGGATGCCTTGACACTATGGACTTATTTTTTCCACATTGATTATTGTTGTATGTTGCATTTTAGACTTTCTGAGGACTCAATTGTCTCACAGTCCAAAAGTGCTATCAGATTCTGGTGTTGGGACCATGAGTAGCCTACACTAACGCATGGTCAGTGTTTACTAATATGGTGGCCCCACATGGTCATTTTCCCCCACATAGTCTAAAAATAAGATGAAGAATAAATATGTATGACAAATGCCCCTTTTTGCATCATCATAAACATGGAAAATCATGTTCATCATTAAGACCTGTTTAAAAATATATGAAACCAACAATTGACATTTTAATCCAAACAAAATTACACTTCAGATGGATTTTTCCTGATTTTTTTATTCGGCTTAAGCCAAGCTATATCGCAGTAGTTCAGTGGAGTCTTTTAGTTTCATCTGACTGAGTTTTCCAGTCAGATGTCGTTTGTAAAATAGCGCAATCCTATTTTTGCAATATTCAAAACAGTTATTTAACATTGCCATTTTCTCCCATATTTTGCAACCCTAGCTTTCACTGTCAGAAACATCATTGGAAAAATGTATGTCTGTCAGTGTCTAGTCCAGGCACTGACTGAGGATATGGATGCTTCACATTCACAGTCTTATTCACATTGATCGACCGCAATCATGAGGAGACGCACTATTAGACGATAAGATTATTGCTGTCTCTCTCTCATTCATGTACTCCTAACTTGGATTCCATTGCAGTCTCCTTAATGCAGCTTTGTTTTCAGAACCTAAGTCTATATTCAAGCAAATAAATCTTTCCATAGATGTGCTCTGAGTCTGAGTCATTCAGGAATTTTCTATTTGCAATCGTAGACTTCTTCAGATATCAACTGGACTTGATTGTGTTGAGAACGAGCAAATGGGCTTTCCAGCTTGTGAGTAGAGGTGGGAGATATATCGTTTTAGACAATAATATCAAGTTGTTGTTTGGACAATATGCAAAATTGGAATATCGAAGATTTCATAATTTGTACAATCTGACATCCCAAACATGAAAAGAGCTGACGACAGTTAAAGAGAAAAAAAATAACACACACTATAACCTTCTAAACAATTACTGTATATGTAGCGATTCTAACACTGCAGGGGTTTGTTGACTGTATTTTATGTTTTTTTTTAGTACAAAATCACAATCGTTTCTGCAACTACAGGAGAGTAAGCTGCTACCGATTTGCAACACACCTACGGAGTCCTGTCTGTGTTTTGTTGCTTCTTGAATCACATCACAGGCTGAAGCAACAGTCCCAAAACATAAAGAGTAAAGCCGATAGCTGCTAGAAAGGCAAAGTGCGTGGTTTGTGGTTGTCTGCGCTCTGGTTTGGGCTGGCTAAATAAAATCCAGGCATTCCAAACGGCCAGGCATTTCGCCCCAGAGGGTAAACATACTTTTTCCGCTGGAGCGCCCCTAGTGGCCATTATAGCAGTTACAGTTTGTTACAAGGACTAAAATGCAGATGTTAAAATAAAAGAAACATATGTTGGTTATAAAATGAGTCATATTTTTAATAATGCACAAACTGCTCTGTTTATATATTATTTATTTGAATTCATATGTAAAAAAAGAAGGTACAAAGCATAGGAAAAAATATCAAAATCGGGAACTGAAAACTGTTCTTGCGTTACAATATTACTTTAGTACAGTAACTTGGTTCATGTTCAAATCAATAATGTCTCATATCTTTATGTACTGGTGAATCTATGCAATAGGTCAGATGTAAGTCAAAAGTCAACTGGACCTTCTTTGCCAGTTTCCACACATTTCTTTGAAGGATTGCAAAGATATCGTCTGATTTTTATTAGTATCCCTCACTTGTGAGCTGAAAATCTGTACTACCTGCATGCTATCAATATCTTACTGAATTATTTTTAATCATACTGTAGAGAATCTTAACTTACCATTTTGTTCATAAATGAAGTATAGTTGAATCTTCCTTTACTTCTTCGTGGCCTGCCTCATAGTCATTCTGGTATAACTCTGGGGCATTACTGGTATCGTCATTCTCATAGCTGGCACATCTTGTTTAACTGGTTCATATTCCTGCTACCTACAGTAACTTAGTAAACCGGTTTGTCCATAAAATCTTTCTGAACCACCCTTTAACTGACTTAACCTTTTTGATTTTCAATGTTTCTCTTGCTTCTGACTGTTTTTTGTCTGTCTGTTTGATAATATCAAGCCGGTTATTGCCCTTAGGGTCTCTTTTAAATTATATAGGGCACATATTTTGGAAAAGCACATGACGCCGGCTTGGTTACCTTGGCTGCCTTGATATTTAGAAATGAGAAGAGAGACGCACATTATCCGAAAACCAAAATGGATAAGGCGCTCTCGCGGCCTGGGGATTTTAAAAGCCGGTGTGTGTGCAAAGAATCCAAATTATAAACATTGCAACAGGTCAAGTCCGACTTCTCTTCCCAAATGGCTTATTTTGATGTATTCAGATGTTTGACTGCACTACGCCGTTTCCCGGAGCGTTGAGATCCCGAAGTCTCGGTATTTGAAGAATTAAATGCCTCCAGACGAATAAATGTAAAAGGGGAACAGCAAGATGCTTGTGCTATTGACTTCCCCCTGAGCTTGCTGTACAAGAATAACATGAAATGGGAGAGGATACAGGTGCACTGCCAGATAAAATGCATCTACATGCAATAGAAGAGGAAGTGGATTTGGTAACAACTAAGTCATGATACAGAATGATGATATTCACTGAAAGAAGTGAGCATTGTCCCTATGTAAAGATGCAAAGTGGCTGTGATGATACTTGGCTGATGTAAGACAGATGTGTTGTCCATAGCTCCACCAATATATATATGATTGTTGTTTATTATGACTGATAAGGATTTTTGGGATCTGATACTGACATAAGGACAGTAGAGCAGTCGGTAGGCGATATAATGGCTGATAAATTCCTCTTCAAAATTAATACTGATTACTTCAAGCCTAAACCCTGCATTCTCTGTCAATTCTTAAATCTGTCTCTCCTCCATTCTTTTACACACGATAGAACTTCAAATAGTCTTAAGAAGTAATAATATTTTTATCGGTTTCAAATATTGTAGACAAAAATAATGCATTACTTGTAGGGCTACACAATAAATTACCAAATTATCTTTATTAGAGGTGGATGAGAGGTGGCAATAGATCGTCTACAAGATAATACTTAGAGTCGACAAAATGGACAAAATGAGAGAATGGCGCGAATGGTAGAGCAGGTCGTCTCATGATCAGAAGGTCGGGGCGGGGGATGGGGTTGTCGTGTCCTTGGGCAAGACACTTCACCAGTGTGAGTGAGTGGTTGGTGGTGGTCGGAGGGACCGTTGGCGCAGATTAGGGCTGAACGATATGGACAAAATTACGATACGACTACAGGTTCGGTGAAGAGTTGTGAATAGTGTGTGTGTGCGCTTCGTCTCCCTTACTCCCGCCCTCCTATGTTTGTCATTGGTTGGCTTCAGCTGTCGATCCACAGTAAGCATGAAATAAGGTTTGTGCTTGGCTGGCCGTAGTGGTGCATTCAAGGGCAATCGTAAAAATGATGTTTATTGTGACTGCCAGAGCTGTGCATGCAGGGTGAGTGTGGGGGTTTGTTTGTTTGTTTGGTTTATTTGGTTCTGACAGCCAAATCTATATCGTTTATATCGTTGCTTTTTCGATATTAATATCTTGGATGTTCATATCTAGATATAGATACGATAACGATCTATCTTTCAGCCCTAGCGCAGATGTGAGCCTCGCTTCTGTCGGTCTACACCAGGGCTACAAATGTAGCTTGCCACCATCAGTATGGAGTGAATGAACCCCCCTCCCTTTCATGTGTGATGTGCTTTGGGTGTGACTTGTGTCATATGAAAAGCATTATACAAATAAGATTCCCTTCCCCTAACATTGAAAATTATTGTTTATTCCAAACTAAAAAAAGTACCTCTCTTTGGGAGATATTGCTTCTAAAATGGTTGTGACTGACCAATGTACAGCATTTTGAATTCCACTACATGGTCCATCCATAAGTACAGTATTGGTGTAACATAATCACTAATGGAAGGCTGGAATGGGGTGGAATTTTCTTGCAAACCTATTTTCAGATCTCTTCTACAGCATTTCCTTTTCACGGTGACCTTGACGTGGCAGTACTGTGCACACTGCTCAGGTAGCGCTTCAGATTGGCAATAGTAATTCTTGTCAAGCTGATCTGATTGCTTTAATAGATTTAAGATTCTTGTTTGAGATGGGATGTGGACAGACTAAATGATTTTGTCGCGTGCTTCGTCGATAAACACAGTGGGATCAACAATGTATCGATTGTATCAATATCCCTTGCGTACTGTACAGTTAATCATGAGTCTCTCTCTCTCTCTGTCAGACCGTGGTGCTGTGTGAGTGACGCCCTGTTGCC
>OMNZ01095112.1:13082-30727 GCA_900303255.1 Lesueurigobius sanzi
AGCCCCGTTCAGACCAAACGCGTGTCATCGCTCATGACGCTCATTCTTGAATGTGCAAATCTGCCAAAGACATTGACGCATGCTACAGCTTTGACGTGGGACCCCTATGAGATTGATATAGTGTTAGCGTGACGAAGTCACATGACCGCTTCGCAGCTACGAAGCGGTCATGTGACTTCGTCACGTGACCTGTATGACATGTATTTAAACCATGCTTCACAGCTGTTTTGTCACTGCCTTGATGAAGACCTTGTGTCGAAACGCGTTGCGTGAATAAATTTGCTTCTTGAGATCCACCAAATGTGCCTCAGATATTTTCTTTTCATTCATACAGGACAGAGCTACCGTGATTTACCGGTTGTATTTAATGAATTATTTTGTGATCAGGGCAGATTGGCAGCTCCCCAGGATCGGCGCCTCTGTGTGTGATTGCGGAGGCTTATTTATATATATTTATTGAAGCGTGTTTGATTGAAGGGCAGTGAGCCGTACTTCCTCGTTCAGACTCTGCCTTCTCCAGCGAGAGCTGGCTCCTCCTTCAACCTCCGCTGATCGCTTAGACGCGGGTGAAAACGCTCATACGGTCACATCGTGCCGTTCAATTCACGTGAACGCCAACGCTGAAAGATTGACGCGCGTCATCGTACGTTCACATAGGCTTTACATGGTAGATGGCCGCGTTAGGTGTGTACACACCTTCAGTCTCCACGAAGCTGATTAGCTGCTATCGTTCTTTTAAATATTTGATATTAGTATTTTTCGAAATACTAATTTCGAAATACTAATATCAGATTTTTCGTTTATGCAATTTTTGGATTATTACTTCCGGCACCGAGGCACATGTTTGTACAGACGAGCTGGTGGGCGGGACTATGATGCTCCATAATGGTCATTCATTCCATTAAGATTTGAACTGAAGCAACCAAGTAGCTTTCTTTAGTGCTGTCTCATGACCCGCCAAGAATAAAAACTGGCTATCTTAAGTAACTTTATTTTTCCTTGTAGCATAATTTGGTACCGACCTTTTTTACCCTGAACTACATTAATGTGACAAAAATGGTAGAGAGCTACTAATGCTTCGAAGAAACACAAGTAACTATGGGAGTTCACCTGTAGCCAAGACAATAACTCAACACTGTATATGAAAACAACTGTAATTTCCGCTTTACTTTACTATATTGCTCTAAATGTTTGAACAGAGGGTTCAACATGTTCAGAACAAGAAGAAAATGATTCTAAAATTTGACTTATTAGGGACTTGTAGAAAGTCTTTGGCGAGCTACTTGGAAAGGGCTGGCGAGTTACCGGCTCCCGAGCTACTGGTTGGAGATCCCTGGTTTAACCCTACCTTTGCCCCCAGTGGCTGTTTGGGTGGTTAGCACATCACCTTTACTTTTCATCACAGCAATCGAACTCTATGATGCTCCAGGAATAAATGGTTTTCGGGTGACACTTGGGTTTTCACTGCGTTGCCAGCTGCAGAGAAAACCTCCCAGAAACCCTAAAAAATGATCCTGGAGCATCATAGTGACTGCTCTGATGAAAAGTCTCATGCTACAGCCACTGGGTCACTAAAAGGTCAAACATACACTAATACTTTTTGTTTTGTTTTTCACATAAAAAGTTCCACAATCCACCTTTTCAATGTGATTTATTGTGTTGCCCTTTCTGCTGTACTACATTTCGAATTATAGCTTTATAACACATCCGTGGTTTCTCCCTTTCTCTCGGGCCATGTCTGTGAGCGTCTGTGAGAGCAGTGTCATCGCTCTGTTCCAGTCAGAGTTCAGCGAGTTTCTGATCCACGCGACGCAGCCAAAATATAAAAGCTTAGGGACTCGGCTCGAGTTACTGTCTGTGTCTGCTGACCTTCTTATACCGACGACCTGGGGCTGAACCTTTGGAGCAAAAAAATATCTTAATTGCAAGTGTTAGATTTCCAATTCATTTTCTTAAAACTATTATGAGAGTCACATGCATTTCCTGAATGTTTGAGGTCTAAATTACAGCAGCAGCAGGTTTTTCATAATAAGAACTCGAAACGGGGAAGTTCTTTGCAGAGAAGAAACTGCCACAATTCATAGTGTGATTATTATTATCAGGCAATGATTCTTGAGTTGTCATCTGGACTCTGTAGTTGAAGTGCGGGATGTTTCACTCTTCATCCGAACAGCTTCATCAGCGGCACTGGGGAATTCTGGACACAGGCGGACTTAGTATAGACCAGTGGGAGGAGTTTACCTGTTTTTGTCCCACCCCTCTTAAATCTAAAGGCTACTCTCACCTAAAGAAAAGTTTTCACCTCAACGACCCCCTTCACACTTGTCCGTCCACAGTTATTCACATCGAATTGAAATTAGAATTGCGAATATTTGTATTGTAAGAACGAAGCCACAATATATCGCAAATTCACTGAAGTCTTCCATTAAACTGAGGTTTACATATTTTGCGCAATCTCAGCTTAATAATACATGTAAACAACCATGCAAAAGTTCAGTTTTAATTTTCTCAATTTAGTTCCATTTTATCCTTGATCAGATCATTCGGTGTTGAAACAGTTCTGTAACACATTGTAAAAATATCGTTATCGCCACATTAACAGTTATCGAGTTTTGCATGTTCTTGTATCATGCAGCTCTAATCGAAATGGCTATTTTAATTGTTGCCATTAGAAAACTGCCTGAGAATTAATTTATTGAGGTAACATAATGTGGTCTGAAATCATGTATAAAACCTTCCGTCTCGAAACCTCTGCAAACATGTTTTCAAATGCATGTGATCATCTTTTAGCGTTTCCTATTTCAGTTATGAAAAAAAAAAAAAAAAAAATAGCCCTCAGAGTTTGATTTTAAAAGTAATGTTTGTAATTTCAATATTTGAATAATGAGAAATTGCAATTGGTTTACTTCCCAACATCATACAACCGCAATAGTTTATAAGTTTGGGATGTAACGATGCACTCAAGCCCCGATTCAATTCAATTTTCCATTTTAAGTTCCCGATTGGATTGGATTTTTTGTACTTTTTTTTTTTTTTTTACACAAATGAATATGACTCATTTTATAGCTACAATTAATTTATTTTATTTTAACATCTGCATTTTTGTCCTTGTAACAAACTGTATCTGGGCTAATGGCCACTAGGGGTGCTCTAGCAGAAGAAGCATGTGACTCTTTAGCCTCTAAGGCTCCCAAAGTTATACCCAAGTCTACTCTGTGGAGCTAAATAAATAACATTGGGAGCTCCAGCTCTGTGCAGAGTCTGTCATCTTTCACTTATGTAACTTTGAACTCTTGCGTGATACTAAACTTGTCTGCCTAGGCTTCCTTTACCCTCTGGGGCGAAATGCCTGGATTTTATTTATAGCCTACCCAAACCAGAGCGCAGCACTGCCCCAAAACTGCAGTGTGCGGTTTACGTGGTTCAACATGGTGTCAGGCCAGAGGACATGCAGTAGTATAGACATGTAGTAGTATAGTGGACAGAGAAGAGGACATGTAATAGCACAGTTGTCTGCTGTGTGCACTGTGTTTGTGTGTGTGTGCGTGTGCATGCGAGTCGTGGAGCGACTCTCGTGAGACGCAGAGAGAGGGCAGGGATGAATCTCTATTATAAGTAATTAAATTAACTATCATTAAAAAGCACTCAATTGGATTCCAACTGGCATTAACTCTAAAATCCTTGGAAAATAATATTGATGTTTTACAGAATAATTTCGGCAAATGATGGTCATACCACATTTACATGAATTATTTGCTCAAAAGTTTCCCCTCATCCTCCTCAATAATGGAATGTTTGCACAGGTGTGAAAGGTGTGAAATATGCACCACATTCGATCAAGATTCATTTTGCAACCGTAATTGGCAGCACCCACCTGTTGGGTCCGAGTGCCCCTGGTTGGGAAACGGTGACGACATCTTCATGCCCCCCTCGCGCCTCCCTTTGTTGTGTATTGTCTGCTGCTGTGGATCCCCAGACTGTAGCTCTAATGGGATGATGTCATGGTATGAATCATTACAGTGACACAGGGGTTCGATGACGAGACCCCCTCGCCCCAGACCACACACAATGTAAATATATACACAAATAACACACATAGAAAGTGATATGAGATATGAGAGACGGGCTGCTAGCGCAAGATCTTTACTACATGCATCTGGTGGCGAATACTGTTTATGATAAGAAATCTGGACTGAGCAATTAATAGGTTGCGTTCACGTCATTGTAGAATTCTATTTCTGTTGGAGCAGGTGCCAATACGAGAGGAACAGTTGTTGAAAGAAATTTTCAAAAAGAAAATTGACAAATGTTTTCCCTGATCATTATTCTTATGGTTGAAAGTCCTTTCTACTGGCCAACATCATACACATGTTTTTGAATGTTGTCTCCACTTTTGAACACCTTTTATGAGATAATAATTAGATCTTAGTTCATATGTACCGACAGAGAAGATGGTAAACTTTATGACAGTTTTTGTTTCATGCGGATTGGCCCAGGAATTACAGAGAGATTAGAATAATACTATCGGAGTTTCAACGTCAAAGTCGAAAATAGACCAAATATTTGATTCCTAGCCTGACTAATGGAGCTTTTAATTGAGACTAATTTTTTAAATTCACAAATAACTAGCTTATTCTGAAAAGCGTTGCACCTAATATATCAGCAAAATATAAAAAACACATCTTGAGACCTCGCTGAAGCCATTATTTAGATTTTGTCGCTTTTTTGCTATTTTTGCACATTTTTAAATATAATAATAATAATGGAAAACTTGCTTTTCCTCAAATTTTTGTTGTAATATACAGCAAAAGTTACAAAATGATATCTCCTAAATGTATTTATTTTGTCATCACTTAACAGTAAGTTCACAAACCATGAGAACAAAACCTAAATGTATTTGTTTTTAACATGAAATAAGAAATATTGTCCACTCACAAACAAGATGTGGAATTTTGATGTTGATGTGAATCTTAACTGTGTTTTATTTATCATATATTTGCACAGAATGAAGCAAACTTTGTAAATACCAACATCTTTTCTCGTTTTCCAAGTTTCCACTGCTGTCAGTTTATCGACGCTGCAGATTTGAGTTAATAACATCTTATTTTGGTTTGAGCCGTGTTCACTTTTCCACCTCAGTGAGCACATTCTTTTGTCAGCGCTAAAATGAGCAGAGTCAAGGATTTCTGTCATATCTGTGGAAGATTGTGTCATCGGATTGTGACTTTTAAAAGTACAGTGTGTTTTAAATTCACAATGAAAAACGGAAACTCTTGGAAGACTATTTGGAAAGCCCGTTTTTCCATTTGGATTTTTTGTAAATGTGAGTCTAGTCCGTTGTATTTGAAGTATTGACAAATAATAAAATGAAGTTTTAAAAGGAGAATTTTTCATTTTGAATTTAAAATACACTGTGTACTGAAAATTATGGCTGGGTGATATGATGATAAATATCGAATGGGGATCTGGTCTCCATGACGGTAATTTTGGTAACATCGTCATATCGTGATTCAGTGGGTTTTATGTTTAACGCATCTCTGAGGTCAAATACACTTTTCTTTTCTTTTACTGTCAGGATTAAACCAGGTATAAAATTAGACAATATCACGGACTAAAGGTGACTAAAGCAGAGACTGAAACAAGGTGTAAACCAGAACCGAACTAAAAAGGACTAAACCAGGGACGAAACGATGATTACCCTGGACTAAACCAGGACTAAACCCAGGACGAAGCCAAGGACTTAATCAGAAATTAACCAAGAGAAAACTGGGTCTAAATCAAGTCTAACCCTGGAAAATATCACATTCTGAACCAGGATTAAACCAGGACTAGACCACGAGGGAATAATGTCAAAAATCTGGACTGAAATTTAGACTAAAACAGGTCTTAACCAAGACTAAACCACTACAACACCAAACACCAGATCTAAAACCAAGAAGAAGCAGATGGCTTTAGTCGCCATTAAAAAGACCATATACACATGAATTGTGATAAAATCGAAATCATGAAAAGATATTTGGGCCATATCGCCCAGCCCTACTGAAAATGTAGGGACTGAATGTTATTTTTTACTGTTCAAAAAATTGAAAACATAAAATTCAAAGACATTTAAAATTCAAATGCAATGGCAAAAAAAAATCTACCATGCATATCACTTCAACCTGTTTTTCATTAGTAATGGAGTAGTGGCCCCGCATGGTCTAATTTTTCTCCCCATGATCTAAAAACAAGCTGAGAAAGACTTTGAATAATGTTGGTGCCCCATAATTATCGGTGATTGTGACGTCTTACCAATAATTCCAATAATAAAAAATCAACCAATAAAATAAGCCAATGATAAAGACATATGATCTCCATTTTTGCCTTCAGCCTGTCTGTTGTGGCTTGTGTTTGTCTCCTCATCCTCTCTCGTCCCCTATGTTGATGTTGCACATTTGTGATGTTATGATGCTGCGTGGCCTTGTGTTGACACCATAAGCATCATGGCGTGGCAGTCACCCGCGTGGCCTTTCTTTACCGTATCTGACAAAGATGTTTCACTTGCGGTTTGCAAAACGTGTTCTGCAGAAATTCCATCGGAAGGGAAAAGGAAGGGAAAACAAATCGGTCACCTTAAAATTCACCCGTGGTGCAGCGGACACGCTATGAGCTACATGTGACAAAATACCGCACGATTTGCAAATCACGTTGTGTAATATCTCGATGAAATTGCAAATCGTTCAATAAATCGTACAGCCCTGTGAGTTGCTGTGTTCCACCTTTTGAAGCTGAAATATCAATGTATAAATTTCTACTTTAGACTCTACAGAATATTTTTTTTTATTTGTATGGGTAAGAATTTTAGTATGAAATGTTTTTGTATTCAAAATGTAATCAACTAAGCAAAGAAATATCGGCTGACATTATCGTTATCGGAACATAAAATGATCAGTTGAAGTTGGCATTATCCTGCAAACATATATTTTCCCTTGTGTCTTCCATATACCTGCACATTCTCTTTTTAAATCTTTGGAAAACACTGCTTCGGTCAGTCCCAAACATTACCCTCTGTCTGCATTATTACTATTTTGTTGTGATATTTGCTGCATGCTTCTCTTTGTTCAGACTCCTGTGTTTGATGTATCTATCTCTCACATTGGGATCGAGTTACAGTTGTTCAGTAAATACTGAGTAACACAGGACAGGATCAGGAACATGCTACAGACATATCCTTGTCCTGTCAGAGCAGAGTTTGCATGTTCACTTAAAAATAAAGATATTGACACTACATTTACTGAAATGAACAGTCAAATTGCAAAGTAAACTAAGTAAATCCATATATTGCTACTTCAGATTCAGAAGTGTTGTGGCCTGATATTATTTTAAACAGCAAAAACGTTTTATAGTGGGGGTCACAAATTGATTGGATGGTCTGAAAAGTTACCCCTGACTTGGTGCGTGTGGTCCGAATCCGAAGATGTTATACCCTTTTTTTTTTTGAGAATCTCTGGTACTTGGGGTCATCTGCAATTTTTGAATTTAGTAATCTTAACTACAAATAATTTAATTTCAGCTTCTAAAGGTGTTGTATTTTAGATATAATTTGTCCAATGTAGTTTATTTTGATTACTTTGTAGACCCAGTTTAGGCCTGATTGGCTTTTCATCTTGGCGTAAAAAAAAAATGTCATGAGGTGGTATGTTTGTGGTAAAGTTTCAGATCTGCCATCGTAGACAATATTATATTTCATTCTGACAAGTAATGTGACTAAATTTCTTTGGAAATGGTGGCATTGCTCCATAAGTTTAACTGCTTCTGAGTAGGCGTCATCTTCCACTTTGCATATCTGACAGGTCGTTACTTGCATCACAGGATTTTAATCATCATTTTCAAATTCAAGTTTTAAAGCTGGCATTAAAAAATAGTGTTTTGACATTATGGGTGCATTCAGAACCCCGTCTTGAATCCTGGTCCGTTTGGTCTGATAGTACGGTTTGATTGTGGTGATGTGAACGTGCTCTCGGACTCTGATCCGGGCCAAAGAAGCAGATCCTGGTCCTAGTGAAAAACACCGGTCTCGGTCCGGTTTAAACAAACTCTGATTCGAATCATTTGATTTGTGAATGTAACTGGATCAGAGAGCGAAACAAAACCAGGAAGTGCCCGACGCTGCGAGGTCATGTGACTATCCACATCAAAACAAACGCCACGAACAGTCATCAATGTCGGGTCAAATAATTCAATCAGTCAGAGAGGATAGAAATAAAAACAACATAGTCAGGAAGTTTACCTCTTGCTAAACGGGTCAAAAACAGTGAAAAAAATCTCTTCCCGTTTACTCCGATGAGAGAAACATCTTATTTTATCAGTAAGTAGCTAAATAAATAAACATGATCATGTCGTACCTTTCAGCGGCTGTTTAACCCAGACACTAGTGCTTTATCGATGTCTGGACCACGCTCGAAAACCTCGGCATTTGGATTCAAAAACGGCCCAGGCCGGTTCCTGTTCATCTAGTTTCCACACTATTCGGCCTGAGCTGCCTCTTCAGTCGCTCCCGCTGAGTCTAGAGTTTTGTCAGATATATTTAGATAATCCAAAAGCTGATAACCAAACTGTACATAAATCCCGCTCCATGTTTGTTATGACAGATCAGAAAACTCTGACCAACAGAGGAGCTGTGTGTCTTGTTCTGTCCTTTCTTTGTCTAATTTCTCACCGCAGCGCCCCTACTGGTGAGGGGCAGAATACATATTAAAGCTTAAGCTCATACAAAATGCTTTGTGAACGCTGATGAAAAAAGCAATAATGTCGCAATTTTGGTCCCCAATCAAACCGAGACCCAGGTGTGAATGCAACCTAAAAAGCAATACAATTGACTTTCTGCTATCTTCTTAAAAAACCTGAATTTTGCCAGTTTCAGAATATTTTACCTCAGAAAACGGTAGTTCTTCACATGGTTCTAGCATCGGTCACGAGACAAACTATCAAAGTAATTCCACATCACTGGAATTTTGGGCAAAGTTCCCCACTGAAACTCAATGTTGGGGTCCTCCCGTTGAGAACCCCTTGTCTCAACTCCAGGCTTTACCTACTATTAGGGATGTTCCGGTATAATAATGTTGGTTTTTTTCAGCACTTTCAGTTCATTCAATCTTTTTGACGACGTGATCTAAATTACCAGCACATTTTACATATTTTTGATGGTTTGCAAAAATATCTCCGTCTTTCTCAATGATGAAGATCGCTCACCCCTACCTACTATTATTTTCATTTCTGTACAAAATCCCTTCACCAACCACTCTTTATATGCCTGTTCTTACCACTGCTGATACTTCTAACTTTGCATTTTGATATTTTTAGCTTCCCTCCTTTCCTTCCCAGCCGCACAAGTTTTTTTCTCACTTGATGAAGTTCACGTAAAGGGTGGGATCCGCTGTACGCCGCCCAACGCTTGTTGTGATTCTCATAAAGGGAGTACTCTCAGCTGGAGGAGTTTCTTCTCTCAGTTACATAACCAGCTCTCACCTCCTCTGTCGGCTCCGCCGTGTGAGTTTCAGCCTGTAGTTTCGAACTTGTACTCACCACTTATTACCTCAGAGATGAAGTAAAGATAAGATAGCACCAGTTGTAGATTCTAGACGTAAATGAAAGCCGGCCTGACTCGCTGCACCCTTAGCATCCAGTATCCATATCCAAAACCATCAATAAAATGCATGATGAGACCATCAAGGCCGTTCTCCTGTGGACCCACCACCTGCAGCAGGAGCCATAAGGGACTGGTGCAGTGTGATCCAGGCAGCTTGGACTGCTGCCATCACCAACTTAATTTAAGTGAATATGGACATGCTGTATGTCATGTGAAAGCTCTTAACCTTTAGAATTCTGTCTTGTAATTAGTTTTACACTCCACAATGGGGCTGTGCTCAATATCTCGTATTGTCAATATATCGTTATTGAGCACTTGACCATACGCGCATCGTATCAAGCTTCTGTATTATGGGCTGCAAGACTAATCAACATCGAATCGATGTTGCAATTTTAAATACTGCAATTACCTAACCCCAAAGGCTGAGGGTGTTACTGCCTCATCTCCAGCGTTTCATGGGGACAGAACTCTGTGGGAAACATTGCGTCTGCTTTTACCACTTCTGTCGCAACTAGTAATGCTATTTCGTCACACAAGCCCTAAAGTATTCACACAGAGAGTACAGTAGCTCTTCAGAAATACTTGTGTAGGTGACAGCAGTATTGTTCAGGTGACATTAGTATTGTGTAGGTGACTGTAGTAAACCAGGTCAAGTATTTGTGAATGGGAAAGCCCCGTGGTTTCAGTGCGCAGTGACTCACGACTCGGCGTCCTGTGGAATCTCGTTGAAGTTTTTCTTTTTTTCTGTCTCTCTCTTCGCGGTTGGCAGGATGTTTCTCTAATCCACTTCTGCTTTGATATTTTTATTTCTTTTATTTCCGAGTACAGTTCAAGTTTTTTTTCTTGTAACGGTAAAAAGAAAATCTTGTGAGTGTGAGGCATCCCACAGTTGGTGATGTACGAAAACTGATTTAGGAATTTTCCAGAAGCGTCGGACGTAGTTTAGCGGCCGTCGAAGTACTTAATTTCATTACTGGAGTAAACGTACAGATACTGCAGGTCAAACATTACTCCAGTGAAAGTGAAAGTTGCCCAGTGATGAATTTATTTAAGTATTTGCTTAATGAAGTACTTGAGGGGAGACACAGCAGGCGAAACCATTTTTTGCAGCTTTTAAGCCAGTTCTTTTCAAATATATTTTCACCTGGAAACAAATAAATGACCTAATCTTTAAAATAAGGAGTGTGTAGTTATTCACTGATTCAATGTTTCTCCATAAAACCATATGGTAAGTTGTGTATTATCTTGTAGACCACTGGTTCCCAAGGCTTTTCAGGGCGATCTGCAAAAGCTGTCCACACATCATTCACTTTAAAATAAAGGTTTAGTTTTAAATTAATTTTACATGTATTTGTTTAATTATAATCACTATTTGAGCCTATATATTCACTGCTACTTGTATTAGTTGTAATATTCTTATTCAAAGGCATTAAATAAGAATATTATATATATTATATTGTTGGGGCGACAGTGGCGCAAGTAGTAGAGCGGGTCGTCTTGTAATCGGAGGGTTAGCGGTTCGATCCCCGCAGGTGTACACTGTCGTTGTGTCCTTGGGCAAGACACTTCACCCACCTTGCCTCCAGTGTCTGCGTACATTGGTGTATGAATGAGAGTGTGAATGGGTGGGTGGTTCCTTGATGTAAAGCGCTTTGAGTGCCTAAAGCAGGTAGAAAAGCGCTATATAAATGCAACCATTTACCATTTATCATTTAAAGACTGGAGCAAACTCCCAGAGTCTTATTCTTTCTTCTGACGAACTGAGAAGTGTAATTGTATTGGTATTCTCTATCTCTATAAGTTTTATTGTAGAAATTTTACGATATATTGCCCACCTCTAGTACAAAGTATTATATTTGTCAAATGTAATGGAGAAAAAGTAGTAGTAGTAGTAGTAGTAGTAGTAGTAGTAAGACAGTAATCACAGAATGACTACTCGAGTAAAGTACAGATCCTCATAAACCTTACTCCTGATCACTGGTTCAGAATCAGAATCGAATTTTCTTTGGTGTACTCGTGCAACATGAAATATAAACTTGTAATAATGATAAATAATAAACTGTGGGATAAAAGGTACAAAAAATGATATAACTCTTAAGGCATGCATAAAAATAGAATAAGTTATAGGATGAAAAGGTTGTTGGTTGTGTCCTTGAGTCTGACACTACACCGTCTCCGAGCCTAATTTATTTATTTATTTTATTTATCCTTTATTTAGACAGGTTGGTCCCTTGAGACTCAATGTCTCATTTACAAGAGAGACCTGTTTCAAAACATGCAAAATACAAACAGAACAAATACAAGTATAAATACAAAGTCTAAGAATGCAGAGAGAGTGAGTGAGACTGTGGGTGAGTGGTTTTGAAACTCCGTTAGCGCAGATTGGCACCACGTCCAAATGCCAGAGTGTGTTGCTGTTCAGTCAGAGCTAAAGAATGCATGACACTTTCACTGCATTCTCTCCCCACATTCCTCCATCCTGCCACTGTTTGGTCTCTCTCTCTCGTGCTTTCTCTCTCTCCCTCTCGTCAAATCACCACCCACCAGATCATTTCCTGCTTTTATTATAACTTTATCTGAATTTGCTGCCTCAAAGTGATCACCTGACTTACAGAAATATCAGATACTGGACCAAAAGTTGGCAACATGGTCAACGTCACCCCGTGAAAGTTGTAAATTCTTCACAATTCAGTGGTTTGTGGTAAGCGGTCGTCAAACTGGTATTCAGGCTTCTTCTGGGGGTCACTCAGGGTCTTCTACAATTTGATAATGTAGTAATGCTTTTAAATTATGTAAAAAACGTGACAATTAGGATTTAAATGATAAATTATTTATTTTGCTGTTCTGCTCTCTTTAACATATAGACATTCACCTGAAAACAAATAAATTACCTAATATTTACAATAATGAGTGTAATTAATTAATCACTGATTCAACGCTTCTATTTGGGAATTTGTAATTCTCAAAATGCTCTTTGCTCACATTGTGATGACATCTCCACTTTAGCGACTCCAAACTTTACAGTCTTGGACTTAACACTACTTTGAGGGTTTGTTCGGAAAGGATTTTTTTATATTTACATCCTAGCCTGGTTTATTGAGTCTTGAACCCCAAAAATGAGAGTATTTATTCACTAATATCTAGGGTTGGGCAGTTAATCAAATTTTAATCAAATCTCAATATTAAAGAAGGTCAATTACGTGGTGAGCTTTAATCATCAACCCAACTGGCCAATCCATCTGCAGAAAACTAGCAATTACCAGTCTAGTCCAGTAGATGGCGGTAAATGCTCAGTTGTTTCCAGTTAACCTACATAGTTGATTCCATATCGTCCGCATAATCAATCCAGCTTTGTAGCTAACTGCTGATGGTGAAAAAAATACCTGCAGTTTCTCCCAAATATTGGAGCACTAACGTGAGCATTAGGATTTCTACTCCAATGGAAAAGGTAGGCCAGAGATGCTTTTCTAACAATTGTTAGTAAACTTAATCTAACGCTAGCTGCTGTTGTTGCAATTTTGCGTTGTTTCTTCAAACACTTTCACTTTTGTGCGATCTCCGCACATGTTTTTTGTTTTGTCCCTGGCCATGTGAGAGCTGTGTGGTATCCTGTAGCTACTCTGTGAGAGGGGAAGTGGCCATTTCTGCTTCTGTAGGAGAAAGTTGGCAGTTAGCACGCAGTTCTGGCATTACAACAGGATCGGGCCTGTGCCCCGCAATTTGTATAATCACTGCTACTATAGTTAAGGCCATATTTGTTTAAATGTATTTATTACTTATTTAGACAAAAATCGAATCAAAAATGGAAATCGTTCAATATGGGGAAAATAATCGAGATTATTATAATTTTTTTTTTTCATAATCGTCCAGCCCTACTAATAACTAGTTTATTCAAAAAACTAAGCACAATATTCAAACTCCCCTCTGAACAAATCTTTGTAAGTAATATATCAACAAAATAAAACTATAAATTTAAACCTGCCTCTATCCACTATTCAGGTTTTGTCGCTGAAAATATAGGTAATTTCGGCCATTTTTACCCATAAAATGCCTTTTTATATAAAACATAAAATGACAAAACTTGCAATACATTTTTTCTCATATTTCTCTCTGTAGTAAAGGTTTTAAATTGATCTCACTCAATGTAATTCATTTCCCCATTCACCTGCCGTGTCTCACTTTAAGAGTTGAAATGCAGATATTTACCATAAGTTAAATCATTAAACCGTATCGGTCCGTATGTCTGTTATCTGGGTCCTTCAACCCTCCCCCAGGTTCAAGTCAATATTTTCAACTAAAATAATACATTTTATTCATGCACTTGACATACAAAGAAGCCTCAAAGTGCCACAGCACAATCCAAGCCCAGACGGTGTTGCGTCACCTTTTGTTTTCGCTAAATGAATGGATTTTTCCAGGTCAGAGACGGTTGTTTGGGCCGGTTTATTGCGTCTATTACAGCAGCGAGCGCCCTGACATGTTCCAGGTGTTGCATTGTGGGCCGTTGTAATCTTTTCCTTCCATTAATGACGTCTGACCCTAAAAACCAGGGGATTCCACCGTGATGTCACTCTCTCCTGTTTCCTGTTTCCCGCTCTCTCTTTCATACGCTCTATCAACACACCATTGTTTATGTGTTTAATAGAGCGTTGTTACATTTTTGCACTACATTTCTCCATTGATTTGCATATGCAATTGTAATATAAAGGCCTCTTTCTCACTCTTGAAACAACATCTCCACTTCAGTAACTCCTACAGACTCCAAACTTTCCAGTGTTGTACAATATTAAAAGGTGTTTTTCTGAGGGATATTTAATTCCTAGCCTGTGTAGTTTTTTTTTCCTTGCTGTAATAATGTGCAGTTCCTTTTCTTGTGTCTAATCTGACCGATTGTTTTCTTGTTTTTCGTAGGTGCAGAAGCAGGTGCACCCTAATCTCCAGGCGAAGGAGGACGCTCTGCAGCACATCGAGGAGCTGATCCTTCAGCTGCTCAACATGCTGTGTGTGGCCCAGCCGCGCTCCGTACAGGACGTGGAGGTGAGAGGGGACTAGGGGTGGGAACCTTTGGGTGCCTCATGATTTGATATGATACATGGCTCACAACTATAACCTCACGATTTGCTGATTCTGAGATAATCGAAATATTGCACATAACGTATGTGATAGATCACTATTTTTAAAGAAACAAGTGATTTCTTTTTCAACATTTCCAAATTAATAACCAACTACACGCTCCGTATCGTTGAGCATCTATCAATAGATGCATCATATTTCATACTAGGGGGCGTGGCCTAGCAAGGGAGATCACTAAATCACTATTTTTTGGATATTTTGCGGCGGGCTCAAATTATATTTAATAGAAGAAGAGCTTCATGAATAAAGTCGAGTCAGAATGGGGTCCTTATGAGTGTTTTGACACTTTCTTAAATTGGGAAATTGAGCAGATTGTGCAGTAGAAGTGAAAAGCCAGCACTTGAAGCTAGCCGCTAGCGCGCAGCATGAAGCTAACATTAGCATTATGGTAAATTGGGTCGTTAAAGCTGTTTGTTTGACTCCATGTCTTTATCTTTAATAGGTAGAAAATACATCTGTAATGTATTTGTTAAAGTAGTTGTTGAGCAGTTTGTTGAAAGTTTAGCTATTTCCGTGCTTTGTTTTCCCCCTCACTGTAGCTTCTAATACCGCACTCTACAGGAGACACCAGTAAAACTACAGTTGGATAAATTTGACCAATAACAAGTGACTTAATAATAATTTGGATGCTCTAAAATCGACCTGGTCATTAAAAACACTGCATAAAGCATCTAAAGTTAAATTTTTGGTGATCTTTCCAGGAGCGGGTGCAGAAAACCTTCCCTCACCCGATCGATAAGTGGGCGATCGCGGACGCTCAGTCGGCCATCGAGAAACGCAAACGGAGGAACCCACTGCTGCTGCCCGTCGACAAGATTCACCCGCTGCTAAAGGTAAAGACCGTCCCAGCGACTGAACCCTGCTTCTAGGTTTGTTTTAGGCCACATTATTTTAGAATTGTTGGAGTCGTTGGAGGAAGGTTACGTGTGCGTCAATCCACTTAAATTCTCAACGTCATTTTGGTGAAGTGGTTGGAATGTCTGTAATTCTATACAGTTGTGCTATTTAAACAGCTTGGTCTCCCTCGGCAGTAATTGAATTGGCTTGAGGTAATAGGAGGATAGTTTAGACAAGAAATCAGCGTAAACTTTAGCCTCAAAAGACACACAAGTTAATGCAGCAGAAACCCGGATCTCCAAGTTTAATGGTTCACTATGTAACCTTTTATGTGAAAAAAAAAACTTTTATTTGTGTGTATTTGACCTATTAGTGGCCCAGTGGCTGTATGGGTGAAACATGGTACCTTTACTTTCCATCACAGTGGCCTTCAGGATCAATTGTTTTAGGGTTTTTGGTACGAAACCCTAAAAATAATTGATCCTGGAGTGTTGTAAAAGTTCCATGCTGCACCCACACAGCCACTGGGTCACTAACAGATCAAATATGCACTAATATCACCTTTTTCAAAGCAAAAAATAGACTAAACTCACCCTTTACGATCTCATGCTTTAGGCCTTGTCCACCCGCAGCAGGGTATCTCACAAAACAAAGGTATTTTCTGATTTGGCCTGTCATCCACATTAAACCGCTGATTCCTATTTTGTAAAACCTCCGACCAAAGTGAAGATCTGGGAAAACTCTGGTCATGCAAACATTTGAATATTAATTTTTCACATTCTGTTTTTAACCACTATTCGAATATAGAATATTCGTTAACAGCCCTACAAAATGTACTCTCACACGCGCATTCGCGCAACCTATGTTGACATTCAGAAGCAGCATGGATGACCTCAACTGTGTTGGTTTTAACGATCGTTCAGGCACTTTTTGCTTGCTTGTTGTTACAAGCCCAAGTTCTGCTTCACGCCGAAGAGCACAGGAGAAGGAGTACTTAACGGTTGGCTATTTCCCAGCAAATCACCATTTGGCAAATGTGCATCAAAACGCACTTAAAACCCTCTTAAGCTCTTTTGCCCCCTGACACGGGGGCAAGCCCCTTTGTCAAAAATTAAAAAGCTGATGTATTGATTATCCTCAGACTTACATGGACATATTGCCCACCAAAATGTCAGGCTTGGATTCCTCTACCTATGTATCCACTTCAATCCCATATCAACCAGACACAGCTCAAACAGCAGGCAAAATAAAAAACTAAACCAAATAAATACTTTTTTGACCAAGTTTTGTTAATGTGGACTAGGTTTCCACAACACAAAGCCAGAGCCAAAACATTAGCATCACAAAACAGCTAACACCTAGCAGAATCCATCCATGTAAAGTTTCTGTTCCTAGCACTAATATTTTTCACTCAGGCACTCAACAAATCCTCCCAAAAATTTTCGGAAAACCAAAGCAAGCATGTAAAATGTCTCTTATCTTTGCTGTTTTGCCATCCAAATTCATTTCCAGGTGAAAAGAAATGGTTTTCCATGTGTATCCAAAGGATTAGGTCTGGTGCTTCTTCCCTTGAGGCCTGAGCAGAGCTACAGGCGGATGTCATGACCATATATGGCATGTGGCCTTATGTGCTCACTCCAAGCTACTTCCTGGTAACTCTGCTGTCTTGGCTCTGATTTGCCTGGATTTCTGTCCAATCACAGTAGGTCTGTTTTCTACCCAGTAACAGCTTTTCAGGGACACCAGAAGCTCCCTGATTGGACAAAGGCTTAGAGTGGAAATCCCAGGTGCAAAGATAGTATGATTCAAAGCAAAGTTTCAAAATAAAGAGTACTAAATAACACATAAATAAAAACTCTTTGTTTTGAATAACTGTATTTTTGTGACCAAATATGTAAAAGAAACCCACATTTTCAATTTCATTGAGTTATTCCATTTTTGAATTTTTGTGCCAACCTGTGCCACATATGGCACAGTTGGATTCCGCCTGGATTTTTTTCCATCAAAACCTCTGCAGTGTTTTTATTGATTGCTTTATTGACAAACC
>OMNZ01095114.1:0-10665 GCA_900303255.1 Lesueurigobius sanzi
TTGGCCAAGCTTTAATGAACAACGATCTAGCTTTAAAACAAGTTGGTTATTATTAACACTCCCACAAAGTCATTTTGGAGCAACATGGAGTCCACACAAACACAACAGGAACCGTAGCAGCCTCTTGCGTGCGTTTATTCCCCGCCTTGGAGTGTCTCTCTCCCTGTCACTCAAAAACTACTTTCTCTGGGTCACCGAGTGCTTCAGCCAATGAGAAGGCACTATTCTAAGGCCCGCCTCCCTATCAGCTTTTCACCAAAAGCAAAACTTTGAGTCAAAAGCAGAGACACCAACAAGGAAAGATCAGGAAAACAACAAAATTTTTTACTAATAACATTGAAATGAAAATTTTTTAAATTTTTTTTTTTTTTATTTGAGATTCCTTTAAAAGGCATTTGAATAGTTTTGTCTCAAATCTGATTCCATACAGCAGCCACTAAAGCAGGGGTGCCCAAAGGGTTTTGCATGAAGGGCCAAAATTGTGGACGGAGGGCCAAACGTAATATTGTTTTACATGTAGAAAGACCAAATGCAAACAGATCTATGAATAAATATCCTTTCATTACTGTGCTATTAAGTAAGACCTGCTGTTGTGGTGTACTTGGTTGTCTATTCAGTGACAAATTAATCAAATGAGATACTTGATGATTACATAATTATCTCTTCAACATAGTAGATACTGATTTCCTGATAATAAGCACTTTGCTTATTCAAACTCAGAATGAATGGTCATCAGTTTAAGCTCTCGTACACCACTATTTTGTGTGCTCCTGTGTACAGTACAAAGCTCTGGCTGAATGCAGGAACTGGACTGGCTTGTCTGTTCAGGGATCAACCGAATCTGTCTCTCACGCCGTGTCTGTACATGCTCAGACGATGAAGAATCCACTCTGAGTCTGAACTCTCCTGCTCCGTCATTAGGGAGTCACCAGAAACCTTAAAACGACTGATCCTGGAGGCCGCTGTGATGGAAAGTAAAGGTAAAAAGGGATGAGAGGATCCGCACAGCCAGGTTGCTCCCAAAAGCTAGTTTTATTGCTTACACCAAAGCGTAACTTTCGGGTTTCGGGCTGAGCCCTTCATCAGACAAGTCTTGGATGTGTGTGTTTTTCCTTTTTCACCATGGAAAGTAAAGGTGCCATGATGCATCCATACACCCTGGGTCACTAATGCCCCTTTTTCCACTGGCAGTCCCAGCCCAGCCCAGCGCCTGGTCCACCCGCTTGGTCTTTTGTTTCCACATGCCAGACGTGGATCAAACCGGGTGAGCCAGGCACAAGTTTTGGGACCGTCCTAAGCCTTTGATCAAACCAAGCTGAACTGCTATGACATGAACAGACTGCTAGGCCTCAGAGGAGAGAGAAGACAGCCCTCGCACAAACAGCCCTGTCATAGCAGACTCACAGCATTACACTGCGGTTGTAAAAGGTGATCTTAGATGGATGGCATTAGCCACTGTTAGCACAACTTTAGCCGCTGTTAGCACAACTTTAGCCGCTGTTAGCACAACTTTAGCCTGCTGTTGGCACAACTTTAGCACATAGCTTAATTTAATATTTCATTTTTCAGCTTTTTCCATTTTTGTCTTCAAAATAATTTCATAAAGTCCATCAAAAGGCAGTATTTATCCAGTGTTCTCCTTGCGTTCCAGACTGTTGCTTTCAGGATTACTTTGTGGTGTTTGTTGTCTTCTCCTGAGGAGCTGCGGCCAGGGTAGAGTAGATGCAGGTGAATCTGGAGATTTCCTAGTTCCACCTTCTATGCCCATTGCCCCAACTAAAGTTATGCTTGTTCTCCACATTACGAGTGCCATTGCTGCTGTGATGTGTTCTTGTTACCGGGCTCGTTGTGAGATGAGTGAATTAGGGAGAATAGCATCCAGTTTTGATATGAAGAGCTTTAGAGAGCTTTATTTATATAGCGCCTTTCACAGACAGAGTCACAAAGCGCTTTACATGAGTTGATTAACATTCACTCCAGTGGTAACCAGCTGCCCCTTGGGGCAGACCGACAGAGGTGTGGCTGCACACATCATGCGCCAACGGACAGTCACTCACCCAGACATCATTCATCCTTGTCTATTGTATATGTTTTTGGTGGTAGGGGAAACCAGAGCACCCGGAGGAAACCTATACAGACACGGGGAGAACATGCAAACTCCACACAGAAAGGCCCGGGATCGAACCCGGGACCATCTAGCTATGAAGCACAAGCGCTAACCACTGCGCTACCATGCCGCCCCGTATATGGCGTCTTTCTACAGGGGTGGTACGGGACGGAGCGATTTGCAAGTGTCTCCATAGCCTTTGATGAACCATACTACTCCCAAAGGCGAGTCCAAGCCGTTCCCATCTCAGACCAGGTCCCAGGTGGTCTGGAGTGCTTTTGCCGATCGGACCGGGTTGGGAGGGCTGAGGGGAGAAGCTCTCATTTGCAAAGACATGTAAGATTTAGATGAGGAAAATGCATTCGACTAAATACTACAAGCCTAAAAGTAGAAACAATTATAACTCGATCATATTAAACCAAGCCTGACCTGTTTCTGCGTGAGTGCTGTGTTCTGTGAGAACAGCAACTTACATTTGAGCTGTAACGATGCAAGTTTTAGTCCATATTTTATAAGCTCAGCTGCCCGCTGTGCGTCTCACACTTACCGCTTGTGAACGCTATAGACCTCAGAGGTTAATCCAAAAACACATTAAATCAGTGTAGGCTTGTGTCAACAACCAGCTGTAGCTCCAGAGCAGTGTGTATGGTCCCATCAAATGCTTAAAATAACAATTTTGGTCATAATCCTCTTCTCCACGTGGGCTTTGTCAAATTAAGGTAAACATCTTTGTTTCTTTTGTGTAGGTTCTCAGTCGTACAGGAATTGTCCTACGATCTTTGTTTCTTACATGTATAAGCATAAACCACTCCAGAAACAGTCCAAATATGAGCATTGAAAGTAAACCAGCACATGGCACCACATGTGACAGCACTGCATTTGTTTAGTTTGGGGCTTTAGAATTTTGTGTAGTATTGTGAATACAGGGGGATATTTTATCATTAAGCAGCTTTGGAAAATGGGAAAGCATTACCAATTTTATTCTTAACAGAGATCATAAAACTGCCAAATGCTAAACATTTACACTATTATAACAATAGTGACCGGAGTGCTTAGCTTAACTGCTATGGAAACGCAGACTTGTGGGGATTGACCCCCTCAAGTGAACCGCCCTCACATGAACTGAACCAGTCCGGTCTTGTCGAACGGCGGCTACATTGGCCACATTGGTCCAGCTCTAATTAACACGGAGCAGAAGTTGTATAATGGTTTATAATCCGACCTAATGCACCAGTGGATTACTGACCAGAGTTTGATATTAAATCTGGCCCTCCTAATCCTCTCTCATTATAATCTAACTGAAATTACTTCATTCAAGCCTCTCTTCAGTAGGAATAGGTACTGAAACCGGTTTCATAATGGCCCTGGGCCATTGTGCCGTCCACCTGGAGCGATGAGCTCATTTATGCTCCTATTCCGCTGGTAAACAGATCTGTGTTTCAAGCATAGTTAATGTCACTGGAATTCATACTTCCATGCACATGTAACGTAGCATGTGATATCGAAAACTACCACCAGGGCGCTGTGACTGGGTCAGAAACGTTGCCAAAACGGTACAAGACCAAAACAATATGGCTCCACGCGGGATGTGTTCTACTCTACACTTACCGAAGAATATTCAAGAAAATTAGGTAAAGGCTTGATGTTTGTTTGTAAATTGTTAAAATCACTTCTTAAAAGTTCTGTTGTGTCTCTTGTTGAGCTAACCACTGGGGACACTACTGCAGTCAGCTCATGTACTGCTCCGTTACTATGACTCCCACACGCTTTATTAAAAAAATGGCAAATGACGGACGAAACGGAGAGATCACGCTGGAAAAGGACAGAAAGCTCCGTGCGTATCCGTTTCAACGTAGAGCATAAATGAGCCTTTAACGGCCGTGCTGACGTCACACGTGGTGCTTTAAAAAGGCTCTCTCATCGATGCATTCTCTGCATCTGATCTGTTCTTTCTCCGCACTGTGCCCCTCCCTCCTCAGCCGACACCATTTTTACCTTGTGTTATAAAGACAGACTCCATGCTGTTTAGGCCACCCGCTCTCGTTTTCATTCATACAGTAACTGGTTGGTCCCAAACTAAAACAGTTTCAGGATGACTATATTTCTCTGCGAAAAGGATTGCGTCCACGTGCTCAAATGTGAGCGTGAGCGAGTCCCGGCTTGACCCACTGACCACTAGATGTGAGTGAAGATGTGACGAAACTGTGGCTCTGGTTCATTTTACAGCTGTAACTTTTCATTTAGGCCCCGCCTCCTACAGCCTGAGCTGTGAATAAGCGATTTGCGCATTAGATCTGCGCATGCGTGGGTTAAGCAGGTAAAAAAAAATCTGACTACCAAACAAACCACACAGTGCAGGAGCTAACTGTGGAGCGTAAGGCTTACAGGCGTTGCTTTAAAGGTTTTCAGCCTTAAGTGACTTGTAGAATGACCGGTGCCTTTGTGCCATGTTCAACTGCTCTGATGAAAGTTATAGACATGAACTTTGGTGGAAGAAAAAACTATTTTAAGGCTACTCCGAGTCCAACCCATGGATCCATGGTCCAACCAAAGACAATAAACCTCCTTCATTCTTCATCATTTCCAGACAGAAAAGAAAGGTCCAGAAAGACATAAGAGTGACCAAAATAGTAAGTTTCTTGCACACTTTATTTTGACAATATGTTGAAACAGGGAACACATAAACAGGGAACGAAAGGACATGGGACCAGTCTGACATAGACCATTTTTACTCACGGTCACTTTTTATAACATTTAAAATCGTCAGGAATCACTGAGAAACTTTCGTGTTTATCAACCGTGTTGATGTGAAATATAGAGGATACATTTCTTCTAGTCAAATTAACATCCATTGTGTCTACTGCTATATGCCGTCAAGTCACTTCACTCATGTTAAGTCCATATTACTAAATAAACAGCCTAAATTAATCCAGTAAACGTGTCGAAAACATAGTAGCTTACTTTAAAAAGCAATATTCCCCTGGCTGCATTGCAGTAACGGTAAAGTCGTGCTACGAAGACATGTCATTATGGTCCACAGTATGTGCTGTCGGTGGTAAATATCCCTGGTCTGTTGCCGTACACAGTCCTCTTCATAACGGGCTCCAAAGCGACTACAAAAATGCTTTAAATCAACTTTCCAGCGGTTGAAGTGGTCCAAATCATAGCTCTCCTCGTTGCTTTCTCCCATCGTTGACTGTTGTTTGGTAGCCAAAAAATGTGACCTTTCCCACGATGCACCGCGCGCCCGTAATGTGCAAATGGCTTATAACGTCAGGCCTAACCTGTTTTGTGTTGTTAAATTTGCTATTTTATTATGCATGCCCTTTATAGTTTATCATTTTTTATTATTACAAGTTAATGTTTCATGTTGCATGATTGCACCAAAGAAAATTCCTAGTCTGTGAATCCTCTCGCTGACGAAGGCAATAAAGACTATTCTAAATCCGCTCCTGTCTTATCACCTCAAATGTAGAAATACTGGAATTATGGTATGCGCTCCCAGACACTCGCTGCTAAAGCGACAATAGTCTGGCTGTGAAAGACTACAGTTGTACTTCTACCCTGTACTAGCCGTGGGACCTTTTCTCTCGCAACTATCTCTGGTCAATCACACTCTCACTCAGAAACATGTGACTGTCATTAGATGTGCAACTTCAAAATGTGGAATCATTTCACAGTCCACATGATAAACACAGAAGCATTCATGTGAGAGGAGAGGGAAATATTCACGGACAAACGAGACAATCCCATGTATTTCTGGGCCTGTGGTAGACGTCTAAAATAGAAATACACAGATCGATACTCGATACCAAGCAATACTGTGAGATTTTCAGTAAAGTAGGTTTGGAGAGACATGTAAAGCAACTGGTTTGTAACGCGTGAAAAAGTGACTGGTCCTTGTTGCATTAATATAGACAACTTCCAACATAAAGTGATCTGATATTGCTTATCTTGTGTATTATGTTGATCTTGTGTATTGATTATGTGTACATATATATTTTTCCTTATTCTATATATTTTGTACAGAACTTTGGCCAAGATGTACATTTTTTACTTTATAGAGATGACGGTATGGTTAATATATGTTATGGTTTATCAGTAATTCTGTAGCTGTATTTCTTATGTATACAAACAGACTTTTAACGGTGGACAATATTATTTCTCTACTTTAGGTGTGAATGGCTTCTGAAGCTAGCCTTAGCATACTGCTGCTCACTGCAGTATTTTGATCAGAAGTACTATTGCGAAGTGTGAAAGTAATTGACTGATCTTTCAAATGACAAGTCCACATTCACATACATTATTTTGGTGAAATCCGTTCAGTATCCAATATTTGAAATCGATATTGTATTTTTCCTCAGGATCGGCTCCGATACCAGTATTGGATCAGTGCATCCTTAGTCTAAACTACTGCAGCGCAATATATTGCAAAAAGATATTGATATTGTATTGCGATATTAAATGACACAGCATCACAATAAGCCACAATATATTGAGAAATCACTGAAGTCCATCTGACTGAGATGGACACATATATTTGCAAACTCGGCCTAAAACAAAAATGTATGGAACTTATAAATGTGCAAAAATATTTCCCCCAAATTTTACCTTTTTTCTTTTGGTCCTGTTTTTGCCTGTTAAGTCTTGTGAGACAATTTGCCTAAAACAAATTTTAATTTATTATTTGAATGATTGAATGGAACATACCACCATGTTGAAATGGGTTTGTGAAACATCACAATCATATTGTATTATTGCACAACCATAACATGGCATGTCTCAAGTTTTTTCAGTATCATGCAGGCCTAATTCAAGCTAATAATTTGCTGTTTATTGATATTTCATTGATATTAATAGATATTTTCTTTCTCTTTTTAAGCATCAATCACGTCATCGACTGGACTGGGTTAGTTGAGTTGTGGACAATGGTCATATATTCTATATGACCTTTTCTTATCAGTAGGTGTCTATATAGTGAACTCTGGTCGGCACCCCTCTCCTCACCTGCCGTTCCCCCCTCACCCACGTCCCTCACTCCACTTTCACACACTGCCCTGATGATGCTTTCAAGGTGCAAATGGAAAACTAATTTATCTTGTGTGCAAAACACATTTAACATTAGCAGAATTAATAATATACTGTATTTAGCAAAGTAAACATTGATTAATAGGGGTGTGCTCAAAAATATTGATACCTAGGCAGCAAGACTGGGGGAAAAAACGATTTTCTATTGTGAACCTTGAGATCAGTACTGTGTCCAACTAATCATTCTGAACACTTAATGTTGCAAGCATTTAACCAAAATGTACTTTGTTCTTTGTTCTTCAATAAATGAAAGATAATACACTGAGTTCAGTTTTTTGAGTAAGTGGATATGTTCATGATTAACTAATGAGCCTTAGGTCCATGTTTTGTTATTGAATCGTATGGAACAGTGTCGAATTGTATTGAGAAGGCTCTGTATCGTATCGTGACCTGTGTATCGAGGTACGTATGGTATCGTGACCTGTGTATCGTGGTATGTATGGTATCGTGACCTGTGTATCGAGGTATGTATGGTATTCATCATGCATCATTTTAATTTACTCGCTCTCTCTTTCATTGTTCGTAATGAAAAAATATGGTGGTGTAGGGCTCCGTGATTTTTTTATATTGAACGATATCGATTCGATTTTTGTCTAAATTAGAAAAATAAAAAACAAATCTGGCCTTAAATGAAAAGGCCACTATTTTTCATCCTGAGATGTATTCTTACATGAGCTTAGCTAGATGAGTTGATAAAGTTCAATTAATTGCCCAGCCCTATGGTATAGTGCTGGGTAACGTTCAGTATTTTTCGATACCAGTGCTCTTTACTGATCGGTCTCTCTTCCTTTCCTTCCTCGTCTTGTCCTTTTTCTTCTCTGTCTACTGTATATCTCTCTCTGTCCCCCCTTGTCTCCTCTTTTTTTTTTTCTCTTGTAGCAGCCCCCCACCCTCACTCTCTCTCCCCCATTCCGTTCTTTTTCTCCCTCCTCTGTCTCTCCCTCTCTCTCACTCCGGATGAGTAGAGTTTGTTCTAAAGCCCTGTGTGTGGCTGTAGTCTGGGTGGTAGCGTGATCCTCTTGTGTTTTTAGGATTAGTGTGTGGTTCTATGAAGGCATCAGAAGGTCCAGTCAGCAGAAGGTTCCCAGGCTCACAGGGCTCCACATACACGCACCATGGCCTGGTCTAACAAGTCAGTACCGAAAACTGAATTTTTCAAAACTTCAGTCATTAAATTGTCAATGGTGTTTTACATTCAAAATGAAAAATGTGCCTTTTTTATTGCAGATGGTAGATTTAGTGTATATTTACAAAAGAGCATTACATAAAAATAAAACAATAGTGACATGAGGCAGGACATGTGACAAGGTGGGGAAGGAAGAGAAGAAGAGGGAGGCAGGTATGGGTTGTAGGTAGGGAACCAATTTATATCAATAACGAGAAGAATAAAATAAAATGAAAATTCTAAATTAAATATGAAAGAATTAGAGTGCCGTAAAGCTATTGGTTTT
Source organism: Lesueurigobius sanzi (assembly GCA_900303255.1). Taxonomy (NCBI): domain Eukaryota; kingdom Metazoa; phylum Chordata; class Actinopteri; order Gobiiformes; family Gobiidae; genus Lesueurigobius; species Lesueurigobius sanzi. The sequence goes on from OMNZ01095114.1 coordinate 8,647, forward strand.
ACTGCAAGAAAAAGAACAGAGCAGCGCGATGTCTGGGTCGATGGCAAAGCTGCAGGGTGCTTTTCCGGGCAGATAGTAGGGGGAGACGACAGACCACATCCCATAAACACTCACAGGGACTTCCAAAAGGAAGGGCTGTGCTCAGTGTATCGTATCAGCAATATATCATCAGAGTACTTGACAATACGTGTATGGTATCGGGGCATCTGTAGAACGCACAACTAACTGCAATAGCAGGTTTAACTTGCTCAGCTAGTTCTATTTAGTGCACCCATAATATAATTTTTTATGATTCTTTAGAATATGTATTGTATTATGGACACTACCAGGACACACTTGTCAGAATCAGAATCATTTATTAATGGCCACACTTAATGGAGTTGGTGGAATTTGTTTCCGGTAAAGCACATCATGCTCACATGTCCTGTGTCAGTTACACACATACAGAAAGGTCACATGTACAAATACAATACAGTACAAACCGGTTACATTAGTGCAATGATTGGTTTAGAGTCCATATAGTTTAGTTTAGTTTATTTATTTATTTGAGCAGTAAACATTATGCTCAGCAGTTGGCTGAAGCAAAAGAGCTTATAAGCACCTTTCATAAACAGTGCAGAATGAACAAAACAACATATATGGCTATGGTCCATATGGCTATGGACTAAAATCTGTTTTTAAATGTGACTGATTTGGCTGATATGGACCTGTAGCGCCCCCCAGAGGGCATGAGTGTGAACAGATGGTGTGCAGGGTGAGTGGCGTCTGAGGTGATTTTTATTGCTCTGTGTGATGCGTCTTTGATACAGAGTGTCTATGGATGGGAGAGTGTGGCCAGTGATTTTGGATGATTTGTTGATTATTCGCTGGAGTTTTGTGGTGAGTGACTGTCCAAGTTTCCGTACCAGACGATTATTGATGACGTTAGAATGCTTTCAATTATTGCTGTGTAAAACTGAAGGAGGATGTTGTGTCTGATCCTGAGCGTTTGAGTTGTCTGGGGAAAAGTCTTTTGTTGACTTTTTTGTAGATTTCTGTGGAGTGTAGCTTCCATTTGCGTGTGTTTATTGATGTGTGTCCCAAGGAATTTGAAGGAACCAGTGATGGCTGTGTCTTCAGAGCTGATGGAGATGGGTGTTTTGCGTGAGCGTGAGAAATCTGACTGAGCGCGAGTCAGAGTCCTGCGTTTTGTTTTTGTTTTTTTTGTTTTTTATTCAGATGTGATTTTTTTTTTTTTGCATTCATGTGCATTTTAGAAAATAAATTATATTTTCAGCTGGTCCTTTAGCTGCCATCTGTGCTTTTATAATTTATTTTTTAGGGAGACTAATGATTTTTTTTTTTGTGGGGCCCCCTTCAAATTGGACCCTTTCAGCAATTGCCCAGTTGCCCCCTTCATAGTTACTATTATTTAGCTCACTACAGAAATCTGACAGGATCAGACAGGGCAAAGGCGGTGTGGCCATAAGACGTGTCAGTGCCCTCTGCTGGACAGGTGTGGAATTTCTTCCTTTAAAAAAAATCTTAGCTGCCCCCTATTGGCCGGACAGAGCATCTTAATTATTTTTTCCTTAAAGCGAACCCCGACTGACATGGCATGTTTGACTCATATTATTCATCTTGCAGTCAGTGACATTATCTATAAGAGAAGAATTCCCCAAATATTTCCTAGTTTTATATATTTTTAGGAACTATTTTTATGCGTAGGTCGCCATTGTTGTAAATGTCGCAATGCATTCTGGGTCCTGACGCCATATGGTTGCTTACCTCTGCAGAAGACCAGTGTTGTGAGCCATAGCAGTCTCGGTTAGCAGGATGAGCTCTCTGTTGGGCATTTTCAGCTCCAACCACCGCGTGGCGTAGGACTGTAGGACTGTAGGACTGTAGTACTGTAGGACTGTAGTACTGTAGGACTGTAGTACTGTAGTACTGTAGGACTGTAGGACTGTAGGACACGAGGGAAGTGAGGGATAATGTCTGTGATCAACGGAGACGGAAACAGACCCAATTTAGAAAATG
>OMNZ01095116.1:0-21064 GCA_900303255.1 Lesueurigobius sanzi
AATAATTTTTTTGCGATATTATCTCTGCCTTTTTGTTGTGACTCTAATTGGCTAATTGTCTGAGGAACTCTAAAGGACCAAAGCTGATGGATATATTTACACAGCAGTTTGTTGTAAATGTTACATCTTACATGTTTCACCAAAAACAAAAATCAAAGCTCAAGTCAGACCTGCAGTTTGACCAGAAATACAAAATGGCGGCCCCCATTGCAACTTCCTGAATAAGGTGGATAGGTTGCGTTTAAGTGACATCACATCAAAGAAGTCTATAGCCTATATGGGAACTGTCAAAATCAAGTTTTCTATTAGTTTATTGCTAATGTCTCTGTAATCCAGGGCCGAAAAAAGTTGCACAAAGTTCAGTGTCTTCTGTCATCACATATGAACTGAGGTCTAATTACTTTCTCATAAAGGTGTCCAAAAGTGGTGACAATATTCAAAAACATGTGTGTTATGTTGGCCAGTAGAAAGGACTTCCAGCCATAATAATAATATGTCAGGTTTGTGAATGCAATCTCTATCAAATCCTAATCAGGTGCAACATTTGTGCATTTTCTTTTTGGAAATTTCTTTCAAAAACTGTTTCTCTTCCATAAAGTTGTTTTGGCACCTGCTCCGACTGAAATAGAATTCTATAACGTGAACACAACCGATTAGTTTACAAGGAGAATAGTTATTTTATGGTTAAGGTTTCCAAGTATCAGCCTCTCTACCCAAGACTCATGGACATGTGTTTGACTTTGTCTTCACAATGACTGGGACTCGCACCCTTTTCTTTCACTTCGAGATCAGCTCTGACGCTCCCGGCTTGGAGATTTTGTGAAGAAATGACCAATTAAAACCACGTTTTAAATGCACACAGCCACAGACAGTTTTATTGACTCGCAAAAACACTCAACAACATATGCCCAAATCTGTAGCAATTGCAGCAGACCTGGTAACCCTGTCTTTAAAGTGATTTAGTACACTGTGGTAATATGCCGGTGTTTGCTGCCCCCGCAGGTGAAGTGCTGCAAGTACTGGCCCGACGACACCGAGATCTACCGAGACGTAAAGGTGACTCTGATCGAGACGGAGCTGCTGTCGGAGTACGTCATCCGCACCTTCGCCGTGGAGAAGGTACTGTCCCAGCGCCAACAAGCACTGCAGTCAACACATCTGCCTATGCACCCTGTCGACATCTAGAACTAGATCTAGATCTTTCTGTGGGTCTGTGAGGAAAGTGAGGAAAAATTAAACCCATTTCCTTAAGAGTTCCAAAAAACAATAAATCTCTTGAATAGTTAAGTCTTCAAAATGGTCCAAAACAGAAGGAATTACTGGAAAGGGGCAAGAGAAGTTTGTGTAGAGCACAATTCACACAAAGGTAATTCAAAGTGCTTCATCATTACATAAAAAAGATGGCAAATAAATTCAATTAAACATAAATATAATCATTAATTGACTACATTAAAAGAAAAGAGAGCAGATAAAATACTTTCAGCGTCATATTCACAGATAAAAGAACCGTTTTCAGTCTGGATTTATTATTCACCACTGGCCCATCTGTCCAAGGGGGATGGATTCTTCCCCCAAATTGGTTCCCCTCGAGGTTTCCTAGTTTTCTCCCATGTGGTTTTGAGGGTTTTTTCTCGCCGTGGAGGAAGGTCTAAGGATGTGGGATACTCTAAGCTTGTTACTCTTCTGGCAGAATGTTCCAGATTGTGTCTACATAAAACTGAAATCATGTTTAGTCCTGACTCTGGGATCCTGATTAGTGGTCACTCCTTTTTACAGCAATAAAAACAAATCCAATCAGCTCTGAAATAATCTTCTGCAATGGAAAAAATGTTCTGTGTTTTCGATGACGAAAACTTGGTAGTAGCTTATTGTTTATTTCAAACCTAGTTTATTTTGATTATTTCCTATACCTTTAAACAGCAAGAATCCTAGTAATAATATTAGCAATCCATTACATAAAGAACATTAGAATTACATAATATGAGCACTGCAAAACATGAACGTGCTCGAAAAGGAGTGGGATGAAGTGTAACCTTATTAATCCCCACCCCTTTCACTGAACTAATATTTTTCCTTCCTTTATAGTTTAACATTACAGTACAAACAACTATTCTACATACAGTATGTCATTGTTGTAATTACTACAGCAACAACACAGTAAATAATCACATGCTGCAAAACAAATAGCCTTAGAAAAGTGTATAAATATACATAGATCCATACACATTTTACCTACTAGAATACTTCATGAGTAGCTTCAAATCCCTCTTCAGCGCTGTAACCCTGTATATGGATTTTATTTAGTGGTAAATTCATCTTTTTCACTCTTTGAAATGGCCAAATTGCGTGAAATAATGACCTTTTTTATTATGGAGCTTAACCCTAGCTCTACCTCGCCGATTACTGTCCAGAATTGACAGAGCTCATGTCTTTATGTATTAACCTGGACTGTCCTTGTAAACCAGACGTGTTTAGGAACAAGGGTCAAATGTCACAGAAGCAGTATAATCTACAGTTAGATGATAAAAGTTCCTCTTTCAGTCGCCGTGTTGTAATTGATTGACTCTTTTCTATGATGCAGTTTTTTCTTCTGCGTGTCCATGAAATTTTCATTGTGAATCAATAGAGTATTTCCACATCCAAGTCCTTGCTGCACCGCGTTATTGCAGAATTATGAATGTAGTGATAATATCTAACATAGTATCACAAGAAAACTTTTGAAAGCGGTTCATCTGACAAAGATCTATCCAGTCTTCAGAGCTGCGAACGGAAATGTGTCATGACCGAAGTACTTTTTGTCCAGATAGTTTTCAAAGTAAGTTTTGTCTTTGCTTTGTTCTGGCGTTGTTTAAATTAACTCTCTTGATTGGATAATAAAGGCCCTTAAGATTATATTTCAATTCAGCTCACCCTTTCAACATTGCATTGTTTAAAATATCGTTTTTACGACGGCTGCAACTAAGGATTATTTGGGATTGTTTTTGCCACATGAAGCTAAAGTGACGCTGTTTGAGGACGTCTTGATTGAGGAAACTTAAAAGAAACGTCTGCAGGATGCTCTTAGTACAAGTTTCACATGTCATTCCTCATTTGAAAGCTGAGAACCTCTAAAATTCAGTCTGGGATTGTGAAAAATAGAGACTAAACGGAGAGCAAGTGTTTGTAAAAGTATTGAGGGGCAGTTAACATAAGATTACTCTTCTTTCTGCTCCCTTTCATTCAAGATGCATTCATTTGACAGTTTTCTGCTTTATTGTTTTTTACTTTTGAATGAAATAAATGAATAAAATTAAAAAATGAAATTAAACAACACAAGATTACAACAAGAGAGTCGTCTTTCTGCTGTGATTACATTATAGTCTGAGATTTATCTCATATATGGTACCTATCAGAGCTAAATATTTGCACGCAAAAAAAACGTATATAACAAATGCCTTTAGAGTTGTGCTGGGTGATTGTGAAAAAAAAATGTGAATAGTAGCAGTGATTATACAGATTGTGGGGCACGGCCTGATCCTGTTGTGATGCTACATCACTTCTAAACTGTGCTAACTGTTACCTTTCTACTAAAGAAGCAGAAATGGGCACTTCCCCTCCCACACTGTGTAGCTACAGGACACCACACAGCTCTCACATGGCCAGGGACAAAGCAAAAAACATGAGCAGAGAACAGTGAACAAAAGTGAAAGTGTTTGAAGAAACAATGCAAGATTCTAACAACAGCAGCTAGCATGAGCTTAGCGTTAGATTAAGTTCACTAACAATTGTTAGAAAAGCATCTCTGGTCTACCTTTTCCATTGGAGTAGAAATCCAAAGAAATACTCATGTTGCTTAGTGCTCCAATATTTGGGGGAAACTGCAGGTCATTTTTTCACCATCAGCAGCTACTACTTACGAAGCTGTAATGATTTCGCGGACATGTAGCTGGAAACAATTGAGCATTTACCGCCATCTCCTGGACTAGACTTGTAATTGCTAGTGAGCAGTCAAGTTTTATTTTCTGTGGATGGATTGGCTAGTTGCCTTGAGGATTATAGCTCACCGCGCGATTATCGTAATTGACCTTTTTTTAATATGGAGGTTTGATTAAAATTCGATTAATTGCCTAGCCCTACTTTAGAGACAATAGTTTTTTCACAAAAATACAAAATGTTGATGCAATTCTTCTCGAGTCTGTATACCCCAGAAACGATTGATCGATTACTAAAATAGTTGACAACTATTTCAGTACTTGATGAGTTGTTTCAGCCCTAGTTATTACATCTAGATTCTGTTCTTCCATAATGTGCTGCCTGAGTCTGAGCCTTGCTGGTTTGAGTAGACTGACTCTTGTCTCCTCCACAGCGCGGGGCCCATGAGATCAGGGAGATCAGACAGTTCCACTTCACGGGATGGCCCGACCACGGAGTGCCCTACCACGCCACGGGACTGCTGGGCTTCATCCGGAGGGTCAAGTCCAAGACCCTGACCAACGCCGGGCCCATGGTGGTCCACTGCAGGTCGGTTACGGTTCTGACTTTCACAAACAAGTTACTCCTAAGAATCGTACAGTGGTGTCAGGGGAGGCAGGCAAAACTCTCTTAAGGTACTATACTTTCACCTGGAAGCACATAAATGACCTAATCTTTACAATAAGGAGTGTAATTATTCACTGATTCAAACTTTTATCCATAAAACTACTGTACACAGGGAATTGGAACTTCAATGACCATTTTGTCAGTCTTGTATTTGATAATATTATGATGGGCTGATAAGAGGGATTTTTCAGTATACAGTATAATTCCTAGCCTGATTTATATATACAAGGTGTAATATGCATTTTTTACAGATTTATTCACTAATAACTACTGTATTCAAGACATCCAAAATCCAATCACACAGTGCAGAGGGCAATACGCAATTTTCAGCTCCAGAATTTCCCATAATGCGCCCAGTCAAAATGAACCACAACAGTCAAGATGGCGGCCGAAACGGAGCAAAGTTTTGCCACTGCTACTACTGTATACTTTCTGTTTTAAATTAGCTGGAATTGTTCTTAAAACCACAATAACTGCCTGGCCACTGTGCATTCGTGTCACATCCGTGTTTCTCTGATTGGTTTCCTCTGGGCTTGTTAGTCTCCATTTGAACTGCTGCCCCAACCGCAGACTCCCAGACTGTCTTCCCAGGTATGCTATACATGGAGGAAGTCAGGCCAGTGTGCCAGGCTACCAGAAAATACCCAAAAAGAGTGAAAAATAGTGATTCCCATAACAAGCTTCCATCCCCCTCGCTAGGCCACACCGACTGCATCTATAGAATGGGAGAAATCAGGTCCGGCAGCTTTAATGCAAAAAAAAGGTCTCACCATCTCGCTAATTGTTCATCCCATTTGATGTCCGCGACTTCTTTTCTGTGTGTTCTTTCAGCGCCGGAGCGGGGAGAACCGGCTGCTTCATCGTCATCGACATAATGCTGGACATGGCCGAGAGAGAGGGAGTGGTGGACATCTACAACTGCGTCAGGGAGCTGCGGTCCCGACGGGTCAACATGGTCCAGACCGAGGTACTGGCACTCGGGACTCTGGTCTGGGTCTGGGTCTGAGTCTAGGTGTGGTCTGAGGTTTGGTTTGTAGATCAGTGGTTCTCAACTGGTGAAGCTTCTGGACCCACTTTCAACGTATTACTTAAAATAAATAGCAGATTTGTCATATTTTTGTACATTTAATATCAAAATACAGGACTTAATTGCTTAGTTTAGTTGATTTAAGCACTGTTTGTACTTCTTAACATAAATTATCAAAAGATTATGTATAATAAAGGTTTGGCAAGATTCACATTAGAGCTTTGACGGTGAAGTAAGTTTTTGTGAGTTATATTCCTTTCCTTTTTCTACCGTTCACATTATTAGCAGTGATTTGATGCAAACCTATAAGCAGCTGTAGCAGGAATTTGTCCTCCCGTCCACGTTCTAACTGAAAAATGTAACTGGCAACCAAGCTAATTCAGAAAATGACGATTCCTGGGCCAATCCACATGACGCAAAAACTGTCACAATGTTCAATGTCTTCTCTGTCAGGACATATGAACTAAAGTTTGATAATTTTCTCATAAAGGTGTCCAATAGTGGTGCATGGTGTTGGCCAGTAGAAAGGACTTCCAGCCATGAGAATAATATGGCAGATTTGTGAATCCAATCATCAAATAATGATCTGGGAAAACATTTGGACACTTTCTTTTTGGAAATTTCCTTCAAAAAATATTTTTATCCCATACAGTTGTATTGGCACCTGCTCCAACTGAAATAGAATTATATAACATGAATCTTTTTATCATTATTTTAGCTTTATGTCGGTAGAAAAATGTATTTCTATAGTAAATTCAAGCCTTATTTGGGTCACTTATGGGGTCCTGATGCCAGAGCAGTTGAGAACCATCTGGCTCTAATCTGGGAAGTCCATGAAGTTGTGATGTGACGTTCGCGACCGAATCAGCTAATTTGAACATCTTTTTTCTTATTTGTGGAATGAGAACGGAAATGACTCTTTTTTCTGACAGATTTCTGAACATAAATGTAAAGGGAACGACCACCAGACACAACAAAATAGCAGAGCAGGCAACACTGATGAAAGTTTCATTCCTCGTTTCCGGAGGAAGTTGCCGAAATGTTGCAACTCGCTCTGTCAATAAATCACTGGCGTTTGCAAGTCTGACAGTGTGCGGGGGTTTCCATATTCTTTCACGTTTGGCCGGCTTATGCGCCCACTCCAATGCACCTTTCACTGAAGAGATGTCCGAAGTACATCTTTTAAGATTCCTCGGAAAGAAAAACTAATCTTACAAAGCAGCGGTAGCCTCTTTTCATTAGTAGTGGCACGTTAATTGCACAAGATGATTTCTTACTATAAAATATCATGTAATTTTACTATTCCTCTGAAAGCAGGTGATTTAGGTTAAGAATATATGCATAAAACTCATTACCATAATGTGTGTTTAGATATATTTTCATCATGGGCATACTTTACTTCTATCTCTACTTCTACAGAGAAAAGATTATTTTTTTTCCCTGCTGTTGTATAAGTAGTAAGGATACTTGAAGATCCAAATGTACCGGTAATTATAGCTAAAAATCTAATTGGTGCAGCCAGGAGAAGCAATGTTGAAGTGCTGGCATTGAACTCTGTTTTTAGGAGGCTTTTAGAGCATTTGTGAAGTGGTGCTCTTACATTTCTTCCTGGTATAATCCAAATGGGAACAAACAGACAAATATACTGTATATAGACTCACAAGTGCAATCCAAAATGTTATTCTGGAAGCCTAATCATAGTCAGTCAATCGATTTTATTTTTGTAAAGACCAGTGTCACAAAATGCATTGTCCAAACAACGTAAAATCCATCCATCCTTGAGTCCACGGTTGGCGGCAGGTGGAAGGGTCAAGCCACGGTGCAGGGTCCCGGTCCACGGGTCGCTCTGAAACAAGGGAGAGAAAGAGGGACGCGATCTGAACAAAAATGAACAGATAAGAGGTAAAATATATACATAATTTATTCAATAAGAAGAACAAGAGGATAGGGCTCAGTGTACCGTACTTCCCCTAGCGCCATTGCTCCGAAGGCAGCCTAAGATTGTTATTGCCAGCCCCTTTTGTATTGAAAAGATGTCAGCAGATGAATATACAGCCATATACAGATTTAAGATATTCTGTTTTGTTTAATGACATTACAGTATGCATGACGTTGCATAAAATTAGTTGGAGAAAGGACAGAGGAGCCCTTAGCGCCCCGATAATTGCTAATACCAATCACTACCAATAACCACCAGTCACCAGTGGCATTTATTCATGAAATATTCCTTAGAAATATATACTAATAACACTATAGAAGGACACACTGTGCTCCAGCTGCCACCTCCATCCCCAGAATGATGTGTAAAAACCACAACAACAATAGGGTTTTCACATCAGCAGTACTCTAAGACAGCAGTACTCTAAGAAAGGTAGGGAAAAGTAATCTTCAAATAAGCAGCATTTTCTTGAAATAACAATATTTGCCCTTGATTTGAGAAGGTCAATAAAAAATGCCAATGGAACAAATATTTTTACACATATGTAGAAAAAAAGAAAAATAGAACTGACAATTTAATAACTTGAAATAAGATGTCAAATATTTGAGTAATTATAACTTATCAAGAAACTAGTGGGTGTAGTATTTGATGTCAGAACAATAATTCATTGTAATACTGGAGGTGGAAGTATTGGTAAAAGTAGCAAGAGAAGGAGAGGCTTTTTTTGCTGGAAAGTTTTTCTGCAAAATTTGGACAAAAGGGACACCACAAATGTCTTTTGTAAATGAACTTTTCCATTCAACACATTGCATTCGCTTGCGTAGTTGGTAGTAATAGTGTTAGTATTTGTATTTGTAGTATTTAATCCGCACTTTCCCATTAGCAGGGGCTTGGAGTACACCGATTGTCATATTTACACACACACAGCCTGGTGGTTTTATTGGACATGATTTAGTAGCACTTTACATACTTAATGATCATTTCTCCCGAAGCTCCTTCACCGCGGCGCACGCTCGCGCCCCATTTCCCCGGACGCCGAGTGTAAGTGCCAGGCAATACACGCGCTCATAAAGGGCTTTTTAGAGGCTTGTAACCACCAGCGTTTAGCTCGAATTGATGGCTAGCTCATCCTCCTGTTTTATACCGACCGGTGTGCGCTCGCTGTGTGCCTTTTGCTCGCGCGCTGACCATCTGGAGTGTCCGTAGTTTCAGTGAACGCATCATTTCACCGTAATTCCCTTTAAATCACAGGCGTCATTGGGTTTAATGGGCAAATGCTTCACGGCCGACGTTCGAACGGGGATTTTCCTGTCGGCCAGAGACCAAATGTTGTTGAGTCTGAGTCATTCTCCTCAAGTTCACTGACCTTCAATGCCTGTTTGTGTGTGCGTCTGTGCCGGCGCGTGTGGAGGTGTGTTTACCCTTGCGAAAGGTCCATGTTCTTTGGCGCGGCTTCTCTCGGCGCGAGAAAACATGCTTGTGCTGCTAGTGACCTCTAAACGGGCTGTATACATTTACCCGCCGTCTTTACTTCCATTGTTTCAGGTAGATATAGATATTACAACATCCGATTAACCATAAACCAGCAGCGTCACATCACCAAAGGGGCGGGTGATATTAAGAAAAATGTATTTCTCAATAAGACTTTCTCAATAACGATAATCAAGCAATATATTATAATAATAATTGATGTTTTTGTAACTTTGACATTAAAGATGTACTCGATATTGTAAATTTCTATATCTTCCGAACAATGTCAGTATCTTGCCCACCTCTACATCACCTTACATGATAGTTTCTATAATTATGGACTATGTTACATAGACAGCTCCTGCACTGTCAGACATAGGTGAACCAGGTGGCTACCTACACTGCAAAAACTCATATCTTAGTTAATCATATCTCAATATCTTAGTTAAGTAATCTAGAAATTAGTTAACATTTCTTGAAATAAGTACTTTTGTCCTTTGTTTGAGAAACTAATTTCAGTATACTTGTCTATGGAGCAAGTTTTTTACACTTAAATTAGGCAAAACACCAATAACAATCTTATTTCAAGTTATTTCTGATTTTTGAGTGTGTTGAGGCTTGTGAAATCACAAATGTCGCGGGAATACATCTCGCAGCGCAAGGTTTGTCCAAAAATGGAGACAATATTCAGAAACATGTGCATGATGGCCAGTAGAAAGGACTTTCAGAATAAGAATAATATGGCAGTTTGTGTAGGTTCTCAGTCGTACAGGAGTTGTCCTTCGTAGGCAAAAATTCTTCAGTCTTCATCTGTACTCTGTAATTCAGATGTTCAGTAATTCAGAGTACAGATGAAGACTGAAGAATTTTTGCCTACGAATAATATGGCAGGTTTGTGAGTGATCTAGTAAGAGGAAGGGGGAACGCACACCAGATATTGAGGAAAATCTTCAAAAATCAAAAAGCAGGTAGCCCATGTCCAAGGGTTTAATTATTGAAAAAAGTTAATGTTTCGGCAGAGCCTTCAGAGATCAGGTTTTCTTTTCTGAAACACAGTGCGTCAGGTTTGTAAATCCTATCAATATAAAATAATGATCAGGGAAAACATTGCAACATTTTCTTTTTGTGAATTTCTTTCAAAAACTGTTTCTATATGAAGGGCGTGTGGCCCAAAACATCACACTCATTTAAAATTAAGAGCTCCTTTTACATTTTTGCAGTTTGATTTTTGGATCCAGCACTCAGCTTCAGCCACTTTTGGACATGCTCTCTCTCTTCTCTCCCATACAGTAGTATGGCCCATGCTCCAACTGAAATAGATTTCTGTAACGTGAACAAAACCAGTTCAAGCTTTGCGTAGAATAACTAAGTTCCCCCAGGCCATCGCACAGATCTGTGTTATGCCCTGACTGGAGCATCTCACCACCGCTGCCCTCCTGACCCACAGCCCACACTGGTCCAACTCTGAGGCCATGAGGTCAACACCATCCTCCCTGTTTTACAAATGACAGCACATGTTTCTAGGCCCGACCTGTTCATGCGCGCGGAGCGAGGTCTGAAGTGACAGCGAGGTGTCAGGACCAAATGTCAAATCAGAATGAATTTACATCAGAGCCAGAGTCGTGTGTCACCGCGGCGCTGCCTCCAGTGAGCGATGAGACGCTGTCACTGCCTGATGTGACCAGCAGGGGGCGGGCCGCTGTCACTGCCTGATGTGACCAGCAGGGGGCGGGCCGCTGTCACTGCCTGATGTGACCAGCAGGGGGCCTCAGCGCAGCGGAAGGGCGGACGGGGCTGTTGGAGATATCAATCTTCATCAAGTCTTAATGATGACAGGGTTAATGTACAGGATAAGGCTTCCTTCCAACATATGAACAATTATCAAGTAACAAAACTCTAAACCAAAGCAAAATGTTACTTCATATGTTTACAATAAAAAAGTTGAATGAAAAAATGTTTATCTTGGAGATTTTTGTTTCTTTGAGACAGAGTGTAAGAACTGTCAGGTTTCACAAACTATAGTTTAGCCAAATTATGATCCAAAGCTTTAAAGTTTTATAATTGAAATTATTATTTTATTAGATAATGCGAACATTGATGACTAATCAATAGGTAAATTTACATTTATTGAGAATTATTTTGCTTGGCTTAGTCAGAGATTTGTTTACTTTTCTAACTCGGGCATCTCTTCATTGTAAACACATGAATTGGACAAACTTTTTCAGGTTTGGGCCAGTTTGCTTTCATATGCTATCACCTCAAACAAATAAATTACCTAATCTTTACAATCTAGTGTCTAATTAATGTATTGATTAGGGATGTAACGATTCACTCACGCCCCAGTTTGATTTTCAATTTTAAGTTCCCGATTTTTTTTGTACCTATTTTTTCAAATTAATATGACTCATTTTATAACCAAAACATGTTTCTTGTATTTTAATATTATGCATTTTTGTCCTGGGCTAACGGCCTCTAGGGGTGCTCTAGCGTAAAAAGCATGAGTTCATCCTCTGGGGCCATCATGAATGTACGCTTTGTGTCTGGGGCCAAATGCCTAGATTTTATTTGGCTCGCTGACTATCTAGCACTAACCATTTCATTTAGCCGACACAAACCAGAGCCCAGCACTGGCCCAAACCTGCAATGAGCTGTTTACGTGATTCAACGTGGTGTCAAGCGAGACATGTAGGCCTAGTACTAAAGTGGACAGAAGAGAGAACATGTGGTATTACAGTGGCCTGAGTGCACTGTGTTTTTGTGTGTGTGGGGTGAGGAGTCGGGAGCAGACCGGTCTCTACGGCCGTGGTTTACGTGCCGCTGCAACCGATTCTTTTACATCAATTCACATTTGAAGCAGTTTAGACCGATTTTAAATTGATTTTCGATGAAGCGTTACATTCCTAGTGTTGATTTAACATTTCTCCAGAGGACTAGATGGGAAATTGTAACTTCAATGACCATTTTCTCACAATGCATTTTCCTCACATTATGATAACATCTCCACTTTAGCAGCACCTACAGACTTTCCAGTCTTGCACCTGATTTATTTAGTTTTAAATCCTAAAAACAGATTTGCAGATTTCACCCATAACTAGTTTAGTTAGTAGTTTAGTCCAAAACTAAACCAGATATCCAAAAGCTTTGTAACCAACATATTAACAAAATAAAAGCATACATTTACCTAGATCATCACTAAGAAATATGAGCTATTTTTATGCTACTACCAATTATGTTACTAGCAATACTTTTTTCTCATATTTACAGTATGTCATCATAACAATGGCTTATATTGCCCTTTTCAAGCCTGATTACCAAGTTTATCCCAGCGCTGCACTGTAGACATTATTCATTCACTCCATACTCAGTGGTGACGTAAGTGAGGCTGCCATTCTGCGCCATCGGCCCCTCCACCACCAACAACCATTTGCTCTCTCACTCTTTCACTCTTTCATTCTGACCTATTGTACATGTTTTTAGTGGTAGGGGAAACCAGAGCACCCGGAGGAAACCTACTCAGACACGGAGAGAACATGCAAACTCCACACAGAAAGGCCACAGAAAGTCGAACCTAAAGTAAATAAAGACATAAATCCTGATACAGGCCGTGTTGGTGGCTGTGTTGTATGTTTTGCTCTCTGTAGTTTATTCAAATTAAATCAGCAAAATTGCAAAAATATGTAACGTGACCTTTGAACATTGACAATGACAAATATTATTCAGGGAAACATCCAGAGGCGACGAATAATCACGCTAAGGTTGCGGAAAGGTTGCGGGTTCCTCTGAGCTGAAACATGGGTTTGTGTATGTGCTGAGTAAATACCAGCGCTCTGCCAAGTCAGGAGCGCCTTGGACTAATGAGACCTCAAAATGACGACACTGATGAGGCGCAGGTTATAATAGACTTGTTTTGTAGTGATGGGATCCATGGCTCTTTACAGGGAACCGAATCTTTGGGATCTGTTTGTGCCAAAGAGCCGTTCAAAATGCTGTCTCCTTTTATTATTCATTGTCTGAGATCTGATTGCTAAGAGGCACACCTTTTTATTCAGATTTAATCAAACGTATGATGGGAGGGATATTTACCCTTTTGAAGATGAGATAAGATTTTATTGATCTCACAATGGAGAAATTTACTTGTTACAACACGAGGGTAAATAGTTAGGAAATGTGTCATCAAACAAAGAAAATGCATAAGCAAACCGGTAATACTAACAATAGAATTACGATCTCTTGTACAATGAAAAGAGGCTACAACTTTCTGCCAAATCATTTTAGAGCAAAAATGTTTCACTCCTCTGCCATTGAGCTGAATGAGTTAATTTGTGGTAAATCTATGTGAAATTGACTGAGAAAAAGATCTGGATCATTTCACAATTGAGATCTGGTTTGAATATCCCTAGAACCAAATGTATTGATGAATATTTTCGGTATTGGAAAGAGGAGGGTTGTGGCTTTAAAATGAGCCCACCCACGCCCTAGGCCTCTGGGAAACGCTGCAAAGTCACGTTGAAAATTACTGTCAAAAATGCCTTTTTCCCTAAAGATTTCTTTATTTTTTTCATCCTCAAAATGTGTTCTCTGGTCAGCTGCAGTCTTGTTTTGGGTTTACAAAGCACATGGTGGACAAACGTATTGAGTAACATCTGTGCCAAAATTGAGCAAACTGATGGAGAAAGACTGCTGCCAAAAAATATTTTCTAAAACATTTCTACAGCAGGGGTCTCCAACCTTTACCATGTGAGATCCTTTTGCATAACAAAAATGGCAGAGAGCTATTAGGTCTCTAGACCTGCCAAGATGATGATTCAACACAATAAAAGAGAATGACTGTAGTTTCCGCTTTATCCTTTGCTATATTCTCCTAAATGTTTGGGGAGGTTGTTCTAGTTTTGTTTATTAGAACAAACGAAATCATTTGAAATGTGACTTATCAAGCGTATGTAGAAATGTAGAAACCCTTTGACGAGCTTCTTGGAAAGGGCTGACGAGCTCCCGAACTACTCTGGTTCGAGATCCCTGGTCTACAGTGTTTATTTTCCATCTCCTGGACCAACTGGACCCATAAAACATTTTTCCAATGTCCACAACTGTACACATTGACATTTTACATTTAGCTGAATATTGATGTGAGAAATTGCATCTTGAAGCGGTGTTTAAGAAGCAAAACCAAAATAATAACTGGGTGGAGAAAAAAAACACCCTTAGACCCTAAAGAGCTGATTCAGTCATGGACTTCGCATCACTATCATTCTGACTCCTCCTCAAAACCTCTTGGCTGTCCTACTTACTCATTACGACTCGCCTCTGGGCCCAGTGAGTTTATTCGGGTCTAAGTTTTGTGACAGATTCGCAATGAGGATGCTGTTGTTCGCAGGAGCAGTACGTCTTCATCCACGACGCCATCTTGGAGGCGTGTTTGTGCGGAGACACCACCATCCCGGCCAGTCAGCTGCGCTCCGTCTACTACGACATGAACCGCCTGGACCCGCAGACCAACTCCAGCCCCATCAAGGAGGAGTTCAGGGTAAGAGTCTTTATAGATAAGCATGGTTTCAGAGGTCTTAGAGTGTCATGATGTTCCTCTCTCATTTTGGCACCCACAAGTCTTATTGTACATGTACGGTATCTTGTGACAAATATTCAAAAGGGAAAGCAGACCTAGCATTGTGCTTTGAGACATTCTTCCATGTTTGAGTAATCTTTGAACTGCCATGCTGCCTTCCTTGGTTTATTAGTACAAAGAGCAGAGCAACAAGAGTCAAAGGTGTCCGCAGGCGCCTCTGTAATTCAGAACAACATGGTACAGCACCTTTTGTTGCAAGCTCCGATGTCCAAAGGGAGCTATATCCACACAAGGAAGGGGATGGTGGGTCTTAAGGGGACAGTTAAAGGGGGCATTTTAACGAGCTATCAATATAGATTTTTATAACCAACAAAATGTGATTTCAATTGAAACCAGATACACAAAATACTGTATATATCACTCCCCTCTTTAAGCCCTGTTGAGATATGCTTTGGTACCTAGCAGCATGGAACTGAGACAGATCATTTCTATCACCCCTCGGAATAGTGGTGTTCACCCCAAAGACAAAACCTTAAGCCACAAATAGAGCAACGGAGTTTACTCAATCCATTGCAAAGAGCATTACATTGGAGAGACGAAACAACGGCTCCATAAAAGGCTTTATCAACACCGCAGAGAAAGTTCTAGTGACCCTCAGTGAAATTAAGATTTTAGCTAAAGAAAATGGATGGTCTGAGCGAAAGAAAAGAAAACCTCTCCATGAACCGGAATGGGGGCCTTCGCTTTAATTTAGCCCCTTTTTATAGCAGCATCCTTCGGCTCAAACCAGCCCTCAGTCAAGCTAATGAGGCTGGGCCAGAGTCCAGGGCAGGACTATAGAAAGGTGCGAATAGCCTTAGAGCAAAGTCCAGGGCATGACGATAGGAAGGTAATGAGCAGTGATTAGGTGTGAATTAGGGTATGGTGTTTTTCTCTAAACTTTAGAACAAAGAGAGGTGGGACTGACTGGTAAACTCCTACTGGTTATTCATAAGATCCACTGGCTTTCAAGTTTGCTCCTGATGAAGCTTTTTGGATGAAGAGTGAAACGTCCTCCACTTCAACTACAGATGAAAAATGAAGAATCTTTGCCTACAATGGACAACTCCTGTACGACTGAGAACTTGCACAGACTAGGAATATAGGCAAACGTCAAAGATGCCAAAGTCAATAATCGTGGAAATATAAGGTGTATGACCTCATCTTCATCTGTAATACAGTCTCTCCTTATGGGCCCAGTCGCCATCATGAGGTGCATCGCCTGCAGAGTTTGATCACAGTCGCACCAGGGGGACACCGAGCTCGTGCTAATTCACCTGATTAAAAACATTCTATGATACTGAGAGAACAGTGGTGAGCCATATACTGTAGCTATAACTTTTCTCTGTATCAAACCTTTATTGTTTAATCATATCACGAAATGCATAACCTTTGAAGTTTAAAATCATGACTATCCAACATCAATGGGCCATACATTTCATTATAGAGAATTCACAATATGAAACATTTTAAATCGGCCTGGAGCCTGTCATGGGGGGGATGGATCCAGATGCAAAAAACTGTCCACCATTAACCGTGTACATTGTATTTCTGTTCCCAGACTCTGAACATGGTGACTCCCACGTTGCGAGTGGAGGACTGCAGCATCGCCCTCCTGCCCAGGAACCACGAGAAGAACCGCTGTATGGACGTGCTGCCCCCGGACCGCTGCCTGCCCTTCCTCATCACCATCGACGGGGAGAGCTCCAACTACATCAACGCGGCGCTCATGGATGTAAGGCTCCACCCACGTACACAAACACTGGTCGCACATTTGGCTCCGTGATGTGAGTCTACTGACGTCATTTAGATTCAGAAACAATTCAGAACCAGCTCTATTGAAATGGTCATTTGTGATTGGCGTGTGGATCCCTTAAAGGTGCATTGTCGAACTTTTTCTGTGGAATAAAACTTGATGCCAGTGCATGTTTGACCTTATAGTGACTCAGTGGCTGGATGAGATGGTTCTATACAGTCGTTGGGTCAATTAAAGGTCAAATATGCAATACTAATACATACAGCTCTGGAAAAAATTAAGAGACCACCACTGCAAAATATCTGTTTTTCTGATTTGACTATGTGCTTGTGTTGCAATTCAACAGACACTAGAATGGAATGGAATGGATGTTAAACAACAAAGAGAGATGGTAATTTCAGAAAAAGTTGAAGTGGTCTCTTAATTTTAATCAGAAGTAAAATAAAATTAAAAAGTTTAAGGGGTTCAAACTACACTCTTAAACATTTTGAATTTGTACATATGATGGCCATCTTTCTTTCTTCTGTTTATGTTTACTAGTGTCATATAAGCCTGTGAGGACTGGGCACATTTGTGCATGACACTTAAATAAAATTATTCATTCATTCATTCTGTACAGTATTATCCAGTTGTGGCTAAAAAATTGCATCCTCTTTTAATCTTTTGGGTATTTTTCATAGAATATGAATGATAACACAAAAATCTGTTTTCCCACTCATGGTTAGTGGTTGTTCGAAGCCATTTATTGTCAAAGAACTGAGTTTACTCTTTTGAAATCATAATGAAACAGAAACTACTCAAATGTCCCTGATCTAACGTTTACATGACCTTCAACAACTGCAGGAAAACTGTTCAGGAGCAAAGAAAAACTCACTTCAGCTGAAATACAGGACTCTGTTTGTTTCAATATGTAAAGTTTGGATCAGGGACATTTAGTGAGATAATTTCAGGGGGTCACCAGATCATATTGAAGGAATATTTATATAATAGTTTGAATGGAAAACATGTGCTGTGGGGGTCGTGACTTATAAAGGTTGAGAACCGCTGCTTAAAACAATAGCTGTTTGTCGTTCGCAAAACTATCGCTCTGTAGAGGCCCGTACTTCTCTTCTACGCAGATTGATTCTCAAACTTTTCACACCAAGTACAATCATCTTTCAAATACCAACAGGCCTGGATCAAGGTCAGGATGAAACTTTGTCTAAAAAAGCATCTAAACAAACCTAAATTATGTATAAATTGGACATGTGTAACCAGGTCTAAACTAGAAAAAACAAAGTCCAAGTAGCACAATCTGTCACAAGTCACTAGAGAGAGCAGTGGTTCTCAGACTCCATGTCAAAAGGCCCTAGTCCAGACTTGTTCCATTTGAATACATTTTGCATACCCCTTTTGGATGAAATCAGCATAATCATTATTCCACATAAAGTCCACTGCCCATTCTCTTGTCCTAACCCCCCAGAAAGTAACTCCATCCAACTCGGGTCAGACCTTCAAACGGTGAAACAATAGAGGTGTCTGTCCGGGTCAACCCAGTCACCTTCAAATGCAATACATCCAGTTCATTCACACCTTGTAATCTAATAATAGGCCCTCATACACCAGGCCAGACCGTGCCACTCAAAGTTAGCCCAAGGTCTAAACCAGGACGCGCGGTTGGCCAGTCCTTGTGTACATGAAACCTCCATTAGAGAAGAGTGCGCAGTCACACGGGTCAAAGCGGCGGTTCGCTCTTGTAAGTTATTCTTGGTTGTGTCTCCATCAGGGCTCCCGTGGAATTGAGTCTGACTTGCCAAAATGAGTCGCTGCCAGTGGGGAAGAAAGGGGTTTGGTAGAGCTGTTTTGCATGGAAACTGTTAATTAAAGCCTGATTCTTATTAAAAATGTCTGTTTGGAATGGTAAATCCTCAAACTCAAGGCCATGTGAGCTGCTATTTCTGTGAGAGAGCGAGAAGAGGGCCAGGTCAAGATCATTGGAGGAGTGTAGAGGCTCAAATAAATAGTGAAATACATTGGAAAATACAAATAGTAGTGTCTTTGGAGTATTTTTTCCAAAAGCTTTTAAGACTTTATTGATCTCACAATGGAAGAATTCGCTTTTGGGTGGATTTGGCTGCTGATACCTGGCAACCCTCTTCTGTATGTTATGTGTTCAGGAAGTATTCGTACCACTGCCGAAAAAATCTACACTCACCTTTCTGTGTTAGGAGTGATGAAGGGAAGTTACCTCAGAACTAAATGTTATGAAAGTTATAAAACAGTGCAAGATTGAGAGAACTAGAATAGGTCTGCAGTTGTGACGACATTGGGAATTTTTTGCTTTTCTATTTTTCCATATTTTCTTAAAACATTTGTATTTCTCTGATTAAGAGACATTGCTGTAGGACAAGGGTGTCAAACTCATTTTCGATTGTGGCTTGAAATTCAGCACCCACGACAAGTTGCAGGCCATGTACTTATTGTAAACTGGAAAATACTATTGAGAAAACATTTTTTTTAACAAATTGATGGGAGAAAAAGGCTCTCTGTTTCAGCATCTTAAAAGAACTATGCCTGTTTCAGCATCTTAAAAGAACTATGCTTAAAAGAACTGGACAATTCGCTGCTTATCCCAAGAGCTTCGTCAGCAGACAAAGAGAGACAGTTTGGTTAACTCCTGCACGATTGAGAACCTAAGAAACGTATTGCTGCTAACTTCAGGAGAGACTCTAAGATGGAGAAGACTCATCTGCTGACGAAGCTCTTGGGATAAGGAGCAAAACATCCAGTTCTTTTAAGCAGAGTACAGATGCTGAAATAGGGAGCCCTTTTGTACAATGGTTAACTCCTGTACGATTGAGAACCTAAACAAACAAATTAATTGATAATAATAATGAACACTAATTATTCAGCACATTTGCACTGTACTGTAGACATTGTTCATTCACTCCATACTTGATGGTGGTAGGCTACTATTGGGTATTACCATGTTGTTAAAATGTGCTGTTTATTTCCTGATCTGTAGTTATGTCAGGGCCCTCTAGTGGACACCTGTGAGATTCCTTCCTTTTTTTTTTTTTTTTAGCTGCCCCCTAGTGGCTACAGTGAGCATTTTGGTAAATTCTTTAAAAAATCACAACTCCTCACAGAAATGGGCTAGGAACTTACTTTTTTTACATACTTTTATATCATCCTTATGTTAGATATGCCTGTTGTAGAGTAACCCGTGTAGAATATCCAATTGAAATGTACTGGATTTGAGTAGCTCTTCAGAACCTACAGGCCTGACGAGCCTCTGTCCCCATTGTGTGTGATATAAATGAAGTTTTCTGAGTGGCGCCTCTCTCCTGGGTGTGTTCCAGAGTTACAAGCAGCCGTCAGCGTTCATCGTGACCCAGCACCCTCTGCCCAACACGGTCAAGGACTTCTGGAGACTGGTCCTGGACTATCACTGCACCTCCATAGTCATGCTCAACGACGTGGACCCAGCACAGGTACAAAACGGCAGACTTTATCCGGTTTGTTTGTTGTTCGGCTTCGTCTTAAAACTCACAAGTGGAGTTCATGCCTCTGTTCATGCTCAGCCTTTTAGACATTCTTTAAATATATAAATTCATAGAAAGAGTCAAGAAACATGTTGTTTGATTTAAAAAGTAAAATGCTTGTTAAACTGCGGATCCTTAATGCAAACATGTAGAGCGTCTAATGGAATTTTCAAATACAGTTTTTTCTTTATTTAAATGTAAAAAAATATCACCAAACTGGGACATTTTTTTTTTTACTTGGCAAGCACCTGATGAAGGCCCTAAATCAGGTCCAAACTAAACCAGGACTAAAACGGGTCTAAACCAGGACGAAACCATGTCTAAAACAGTCTAAACCAGGTAAACAACAGACTTAAATCAGGTTGAAACCAGGGCTAAACCAGGACTTAAACCGGTCTAAACAGGAATAAAATGGTCTAAACCAGGACTAAACAAATAAACTACTAACTCAGGTCTAAACCAGGACTAAACCAGGGCTAAAACAGTCTAAACCAGGTAAACCGCATGGACTTAAACCAGGTTGAAACCAGGACTAAACCAGGACTTAAACCAGGACTAAACCAGATCTAACTCAGGAGGACTAAACCAGGTCTAAAACGGTCTAAACCAGGACTAAAACAGGTCTAAACCAAGTCTAAACCAGGTCTAAACCAGGTCTAAACCAGGACTAAACAAATAAACTACTAACTCAGGTCTAAACCAGGACTAAACCAGGGCTAAAACAGTCTAAACCAGGTAAACCGCATGGACTTAAACCAGGTTGAAACCAGGACTAAACCAGGACTTAAACCGGTCTAAACCAGGACTAAATCAGGTCCAAACCAGGTCTAAACCAGGACTAAACCAGATCTAACTCAGGAGGACTAAACCAGGTCTAAAACGGTCTAAACCAGGACTAAAACAGGTCTAAACCAAGTCTAAACCAGATAAAACATGGACTAAACTAGGTCTAAACCAAGACTAACACAGGTCTAAACAAGGTGTAAACCGAGTCTAAACCGAGTCTAAACCAGGTCTAAACCAGGTCTAAACCAGGTCTAAACCAGGTCTAAACCAGGTCTAAACCAGGTCTAAACCAGATTTTAAACAGGACTAACACAGGTCTAACGCAGGTGTAAACCGAGTCTAAACCAGGACTAAAACGTGGCTAAAACAGGTTCAGTTCGTT
>OMNZ01095117.1:0-10326 GCA_900303255.1 Lesueurigobius sanzi
ACACCTCTCGAGGGAGGCGACCAGGTGGCATCCGAAACAGATGCCCGAGCCACCTCAGCTGGCTCCTTTCGACGTGGAGGAGTAGCGGCTCTGTTCCGAGCTCCTCCCGGGTGACTGAGCTCCTCACCCTATCTCTAAGGGTGCGCCCAGCCACCCTGCGGAGGAAACTCATTTCGGCCGCTTGTATCCGGGATCTTGTCCTTTCGGTCACACCCATGACCAGAAAACCAACAAGGACCGCGACGTCGCCCGGCAAGGCGCAGCCGGGGCCCCACCCTGGAGCCAGGCCTGGGGGTGGGGCCCGAACACGAGCGCCTGGTGGCCACGGGGCCCGGCCGGGCTCAGGCCGAAAGGATGACGTGGGCCCGCCCTCCTGTGGACTCACCACCTACAGAGGGGGCCATGGGGGTCGGGTGCTTAGAGGACTAGGCGGCAGTCGAGGGCGGGTGCCCCGACGGCCTGGTCCGCGCACACAGTAAAACAAAATCAAAAATAAAATCATACATTTACTATAGACCTGACTCTATGCCTTGTCTTGCTATGAAAATAATGCATTTTTTCCCGTCATTGATTGAGCAATAAACAGCTTCAAATTGGGATCTCCATCTGCAGTGTCTTACCTTAGTTTGTGACCGCACAAAGAGCCTGGACTCATCTTCGTCAGCTGAAAAGTGAAGAAGCTTAAATAAAACACACAAACACAAAAGCAGCCTTGTACTATTCACTACAAATCATTTGTGTGGAAGCAATTTGCGTCTTGATCAGAGCAAGTGATGTGAAACTATCTTGACTTGAAATCAATCAATCAACCAACCATTCGTTCTATCAGATTTTATTTCTAATTTGCCTTACATCAGCCACGGTTGATCAAAGTGCTGTATAAGAAATATATTTTACAAACCTGCCATTCACAGGAGGACATCAGTAAGTGGGGAGCAAGCATTTTAAACTCTTGAGAAGGAAAAAGATGTGTTGGATTACTCAAACATGCGTGACTTCTGGTAGATTCGTGTGGGATTTATGAGATTATAACATTACAAAGAAGGAAAGAAGAGTCTATCAAACAAAATACAGGTTTTGGAAATCAGCTGCCCTTTCGAGATACACTTCTACACGTTGCACTATTCACACAAGGACCCTTCTCGGTTTTCTCGGGAGCCTACGCAGGTGATCATCTCTATCAGTGCACTTGATCTCAAATCAGCCTGTCATTACAGCAGCTTAACTAAGAAGACGTGGCATCAATATTAGATGACAATGATGGAAAGAGGAGGGCCACTCATATAGAGCCTATAGACACGGCACATTGTTGGCGACGGAGAGGAGATATCTGTGCAACTCGAGATGGTCTGACTCACCGCAGATGATGGGCATGTTCATAGAAACAATGATGCATCAGTGACGACAGATGCATTTCCTTCAACAAAAGTCCACGCTGCTTTCTGACATTCACATTGACGCATTCTTCACATGCACCGCTGAACAAGTTAAATAAGCTGGAATGCAGGGTATGGAGTAAGTCCAAATGGAAAGGCTGTGGGCTCATTTCAGCTTTGAGTATTTGAAAGAGAATGTTTCCTTCTTGTTTCTTTCTTCCATTTCTACCCCTAAAACAGTGGCCACACTATTCCCTATAAAGTGTACCATATAGTGGATACGCCATTTTGCAGAGGTGCCCGAATGTCCAGAGAGAAAAAAGTAGTGCACTCAAAATTTCACACAATGCATCTTGAAAAGTAGTGAGCAGCGACGGTCACTAAACGGGACAATATAGACCACAATGCACTGCGAACGTCGGATGTATACAGCTGCTAGCATGGCCGTCAGCGACTGGTCTCAACACGGAAGAATGAAACTCTCCAAAACGCTGCTTTAGTGGTGTGTTGTGGATTATTTATGAAGAAAACCCCCTGAAATATAACCCTCTATACAAGGATAAGTTTCTAATGTTAGCTGCTTACCTTTAGCTCGAGATTGATAGCTTCTCTTCTCTGGCGAAAATGCAACAATCCAAGCCGTTTTCTTCAATAATGTAAAATCCATGTTGAGTAAACCTTGTCTGATTAATATATATCAATAAATATTAAATGCTCTCTTGAATTGGGTCGGAGAATTTCATTATTAGCGGAGTTTTGCGAACTTTACAACAGATGTAGTGCACTCATCTTGCTGACATTTCGGGCACCCTGCTCACTACTTTCTCCTCCACAGATCATGTCACTGTGGTGCTTGGGCAGTCACGTGATCAGCGGCCAGCAGAGAGTAGAGGTCTGTCTGCCCGAATTGCCAACAAAATTAGTCCACTATATAGTCTAATATACAGTGCTATATGAGTAGTTAGAGAATAGTGTGTTAGTGGTTTCCCTGGAGGGTCCCTTCTCCCTGGAGCTGGCACTGAGTGGGACCCAAGACAATTTCAAGACAAACAAAAGAAAGATATTGACACTATGCTTTAAACTTAATTGAACACAGCATACTGTATTTGTGAATGAAGGTCAAATTGCAAAGTGCACTATGCAAATCCACCAGATTTTTTAAGTTTTATCCTCCATCCATATTCTTCTGCTTAGCCGTCGGGACCACTCTGCACCAGTCCCTTATGGCTCCTCCTGCAGGTGGTGGGTCCACATGGAGGACAGCCCCACGATGCTCCACCTCTGGTCGACGTAACCGGCCTTGATGGTCTCTCATCATAAGAGGCTTCTGAACTGCTCTTGGTCTGACCCGTTACCTAGAACCCTTTTACCAGGAGCATACAGCCCCAGACATCATAGCTCCCATGCAGGTTCAGGTGCTCAAACCCCTCCACCACAATAAGGTAGTGGTTCGAGGAGGGGAGTTTTATCATAAGCACTTATCATAATGAATCTAATCATCGGGGGTGCAGACTGAAAAGTTTGGGAACCCATGCCCTAAAATGCTGCCATTTTCAAATCCTTAAAATAATCCAAATGTGTATGGCTCCCCTTGTGACTTGTTACAATATTGTGCTTAATTATTTTATATGTTCAAACATTCTATATTTGTGTTATAATCTTTATCATGAGGAAGGCTAATCCATATAAAAATGCATTCAACTAAAACTTATCCATCTAATCATATCAGGCAGTTTTCTTTCCTTGCCAACACCTTCGAGAGTAGGCTTTTGGAGGGGCACTTGAAGGTCAGTGCCAAAGTTGCTGGGGCAGTGGGACAGTGCTGTAGTATGTGTGATGGTGGAGGGGGGGGACCATGCTGTCTCCGGTTACCTGTGCCGTGACCGTCCTGGTGCAGGGGGCTAGCCACAGATCGATGCTCGCCGCGTGGAGCTGGATGCCCGGGATAGAACGGTGCGAATGGATGCGGCGCGCTGGGACCGACTGACATAAGCATCAGACGCCTAAGTGCCCCGTTAGATCGCTGCCTGTGTTCTCCTCGACTCCTCTCAACATTGACATTGCGTGAGAAATGACTCTTAGCTATGTTTTACCTCCAAAGAACACTCGCATGAGGTGTTCCGCGTTATGTAGCCAAGCAATTTGATCTTTTCAAACTGACTCATGGCCACGTTTGTCAAGAAATTGATGAGTGGGAACATTATGAACAAACTGGTTGGTTGGCCCTTTTCAAATAAGAGGTTAGGGGTTTGATTCTCGACAGGGTGAGACACAGTGGCGGCCCGTGATGTCAACTCTAGGTGGGGCTGTTGCTGACTGTGTAGAGCAGTGGTTCCCAACCTTTTTTGCCTTGCGTACCCCTTGGGCCTTTTATGTATACTCCAAGTACCCCTGCCTCCATGGTTTTGATGTTTTGATGTTTAGAATGACTAAAACTCCCATTTATCAGTAAAAAGGCTACTAAATATTCTCAAACTCTCACTCTTTACAGGTAAATGTTTTAAACAGCTTTTCTTTGAACATAATAATCAAAAATACAATTCAATTTGATCTTATTATTGTATCTGAAATGATTCCAAGTACTCCCTTCTAAGCTCTCGTGTACCCCCAAGGGTCCCCGTACCCCTGGTTGGGAAACATTGGTGTAGAATATGCATCATTTTATTTTTTAACCACATGTTAACAAATACCCAAAGAACCAACATAAACTACATGCCTAATATTGGTCCTGATGTCATTTTTGCATCTTTTAAAAAAAACTCACAGCAGCTTCCTCACTTCATCTTTTGTCTCCAGATTTGAGTCCCGTTGCAACGAGTCGGCAAAAAAATGAAGAATATCCTTATAATCCATTAGTTTCTCCCATGTGTTGTGCTTCCTTGTATGAAACAATGGAAACCAATGAACTCCCAGCAAAGCCTCTGCGCGTGCCAAACGTGCTCTGTGATTGGCTCTTGGGCTGACTCTTGGGCTATGGAGCATCATAGTCCCGCCCCCAGTGCTTAATTTGTAAATCCAGATTTTCAGGAACACTTGTGTACTGGGTGGATTTTATGGGGGAACAGCCCAAAATAATTGCATATTTAAAAGTTGTTGGAGTATTTTATTTCCCGGATCCAATAAAGCTCAAAATTCCGATTTCCCGGAATGCGTTCCCCCAAAAGCCGGATCAAATTAAGCACTGCCCGCCCCCCCCCAGCTCGTCTGTACACGCCTCGGTGCCAGAAGTAATAATCCCATTCAAACATTTTCAAAAAACAATTTATATCAAATGTTTAAAAGAACGATAGCAGCTAATCAGCTACGTGGAGACTTATGGGCATAAAACACACAGAAATAAATTAAAATTGTATCCAAAACTTTATAAACCAAAAAGTTATAAAAATATTTTGAGCTGGTGGGCGGGACTATGATGCTCCATTTCAGATTAGTCCCAATGGAGTGTGTATGGCAGCGGGGGTGGGACCATGGACCTGTCAATCACTACAGTACATGTATGCGTGTATGTGAGTGATTTGCCGAATAAAAACTAGCACGTTTTCTGTTCTTTGGGGCAAAAATCGACATCAGATGTATAAAACTACAATGATTTTACACATTAATGACATTAGACTATTAGTCCTATACAAATACAAATACTATTTCTTCTATCTTCCACAAACATGACAGGCGGGTCTTAGCCCACCTAGCCCATTGATACCGTCCCTGGTGAGACATACTGTATATCTCAATATGTGTTGCCTATTCTTGTCCACTACCGCTAACCAAAAGAGGAAGATACTTCATTTATATAGCGCCTTTCACACATTAAATCACTAAGTGTTTCACAAAAGTGCATCACAAACAATAAATAGAGCTGCAAAATGGGAAAAATGTCTTACTGTCTTAACGCAATGGATCCAAGAAAATGTTAAACCAAAGCTGTGTGCGATATTTACATGTGTATATTTGCTAATCACTAAATAGAGCCAAGGACACTGTGTGCGAGGGCTTTCACCAAAGTCGAGATGAAACGGTGTGGTCGGATTGTTGCGGATAAACACATAAGAAATGATGACAAAACAGGAAGGGCCACACACAGAGAGGCTGCTGCGCGCCGCCTGCTCGGACCGACCTCGAACCCAGCACACTCCAGCGCCGCTTTTATGACCTGTCTTCTGCCCGCAATAAACGAGAGCCGTCACATGTGCGCGGAGAGGAGCGCAGGGCTGCGATATCCTGCCCACACTGTCCATCAAAGTATCCGCTGATTATAGCGTGACAACAATGGCCAGGCTTTGGATCTAATGGGATTTATCACTGAAGGGCTGTGTGTTTTCAAAGAAGGCAATGTGGTGATATGTACTGGAGGATAAAGCCAATAAACAAATAATAGTTTTATTTATTCTCTTTTGTTTTATTCAAGAGGTAGGCTATACTGACAAAAAAAATATCTATAGAGCAATGTTTTATTTTGACTGTGTCTTTGGGACTTAAACTTTAAAAACAAATTGACCACCGTCTGTTGCTCAGAAGGAGAACTGACTCTGCTATTAACTTCAAAAGTGAAGATATATCATCAAATATCTTTACACTTATCAGCAGTTTTGCAGTGTTTTGTTTGTGTTAAATTCTTGTCAGCGACAACATTGTGGATCCTGTAATCTTGTAAACCATATATTGCAGCTCTGCTCTAGACAACCATGACACCTGTTGCGCACTCTTCATATAATTCATATAAGCTACATTATTCGATTTCTGTAATTAAACATGTCCGCACGTTTGTGAGCAAAATGTACTCTGGCAACCTTCAAACAGTCCAGCACAAAAAAAAAACCTGTTTGTATGCTAGTATACCACTTCTTGGCGAGTCTTGACAGTAACACAGGATACTATAAAATGTAGATACAGGAGAAGGTCATGAAAAGTAGTTAGATCCATCTGATTCCTTTTGACAATAATGCTATGACTTAGAGCAGGAAGTGCTCTCTGGCTGAGCCCTACTGTGACCAGGAGTGACTGGTGTAAACAGAGCGCTCTTTGTGACGCCTCTTCACTCTCTAGTGCTCTATGTCTCCTTCACTTAACTGTTGGCCACACTCACAGATCCACACTATGGCTTTGAATCAGCGCCATTAGCAGCTATTCCTGTACTTCCGGTAAGTATGGAGTAAGGCATAGGACTTGTGTCATTACAGACAACCATGTTACAAACAGTGTTCAAGGATGGCAGCGTTAGTTACTGCGACAGAGCGTAAGGAGTAATATAATTAATAACAATTTCCTCCGTTAGAATGACGTTCCCGTTACTGTATAAGTAGTTTTATTATGACTCACAGAAAAGGTAAGTCCCTTGCTTCTTTCCAAAGAGCAGCTGAATTAGCTCAATGCTTTAGGGAGTGAGAAAGAGCACCGCTTGAGCAGTAACAATGATTGACTGCCAGAGAGTGATGGACTGTGCAGGGGACCAATCAGAGGTTGGGGAAAGTGTGTCCTATCCATTTGGTTAAGCAGGGCTTGTTCTGCTTCAGGAACAAATGCTAACATCTGTAGATTTTATGGATATATTCATTATTTGACTACATTCAGATTTGAAGTTAGCGACAACATTAGTGAAGTGTGGGAGCGGCTGTGTGTTTGTGGAGTTCATAGATGTCAACAGCGGCAATATGGGTTCGTCTGTCTCTGTTTGCAAGCAGCTCCAAGTGGTGGCATTAGCCTGGATATGCTCAGATATCTATGTGCGTTCAGTAAATGTGTTATTTGGTTATTGCCAGCTGCTGAAAAACATCAGGTCTGTTGTTTTACTACAGTGCAGTGTGAATTTGCCCTCCATAGTTGCTGTGTAGCCTTCAGTTGTACAGTATATGAGCTGTGGTTGGGCATAGACTGAAAGAACATGCTGGTTCTGAGAAATGTGGTAATATGTGGTTAAAGCAGACTTATTACACATAAGTACATAAGTATTACAAGCAGCAAGAAGTGTTTTTAATTCAGATTTGTTTGTAACTACGTAATTACTTGACCAGTAACTAGTTACTTTTATCATAGGCTACTGTCATGACATTACTAACACAGTTACGAGTATTAACACGTGACTATAAGAAATTTAAAATTAACATTCCCACCACTGGGTACAAGGCACAGATAATGGAAACAAATACGGAGAGTGTACATATTCTAAATAATAAATATAGCACAAAGTCTGAACTCTAAACCTCAGGACAACTGCAAACACTAAAATAGTTTGGTTCAGACCTCAGCAGATATTTCAAACTTAGTCAGTGGTTCATAAACAACATGAGTTATAGATAATGGTTTCATATTATACTATTTATGTCTGCATAACATATAAGTAAAAAAAAAAAAAGAAGTTGTCAAGATATTGAGTATGAATTGAATCAATCACCAAATCATCTAACTTTTGATCGTTGTGCCTCCTATTTCCTGAACATGTTAGACACGGCCCAAATACTGTATGTCCTAACTACTGTACAATAGACTGCAGTGTACTTTAAAATCTATCCTCTGACACGGGCTGGAGGCACAGATACTCCTCTCCCCGCGGCGCCCCCACCCTCTCACTCACTGTAATTGCGACACAGTGATGTCAGGGTGACAGCTGAGACTGGACGTGAGACAGCGTTGAATAAGCGGCGGCCACAGTATCAAGAGCACAAAAACCTATCGGAGACACTCTATGGGGTGTCAATTTAATCATGCTTAAACCTGGTATCAGCTTCCCCCATGATTCTACCAATGACAAAGAATCCTGCGGACTGTGTTGCACTGAACGGACCTGATATGGGATCAGGGTGATGCCAGTATTAGACATGGCCATTCACAGCCTTAAACAGAAATGTAAGAACATCATTTGTGACATCTTATAATAATAATTCTAATAATTCACTGCTATTATAAAACAAAATTCATAAATACATCACTATTAAGCAAAGGAAAACAGACATGAGTGATTAAATTGTGGAGGTGCCATTTACTGATCAAAAAATGAATGAATAAAACCATCCGAGACGACCATTAAGAAGTCAGAAAGCATTATTTTACAACAGCTGTTCTCAACCCAAAGTGGCAGGAACCTTTCCAGTGGGTCACGGGACTTTGACTAATTTATATTAAGCCATATGCTTGAGTCAATACATATTTGTCAAGAAATGCATGTATTTTGATATTAGATACTAAAAAGGGCCAAACAAATTTTTATTATAAGTTTATATGGAATTTGTTATAGTTGAAGGTGGTTCCTGATCAGGACTGCTCAAAAAATATCATGATGCAAAATCAGTATTGCAGGTAGCCACAGAATATCACAAACGTCTTCTGACTGGGATCGACTCATTTTTTGCTAATTAAATGAACAACAAAAAATGCACAAAAACATCCAAAAGTTCTGTTTTATTCATATTTTTTCTAATTTATGCATTTCAGTCTTGTTTTGGTCCTGATTTAGTGTTATTCACCTGCAGTCTCTCGCCTTAAGCCCTGTATAAACACAACCCTGAAACACGGTTAGTCATTTCTTAGTAATGATATGGAAAATGCCTTACAGACTTTCATCCTATTACCATCTTATGCCTGATATAAATAGATTCCTTTGGCATCTCCTGCCACTACACAAAAAACAAACTAATAACAAATAAGAATTCATATTGTTTTGAGAAGTGATATTATCTTACAAAAAACATCCTTTTGCACCTCAAATAAATTACATTTTTTATTACACTAAAAAAAATACACAAATCTCACTTTACTTGAAATAATAGTGAAAAATCTTATTCCACTGGTAGAAATTCTTGCTTGGCAAGACAGAATTACTCGAATTAGTGTCAAAATATACTTAAATTGCACATGGCACATTTTTTTTTAAATTAAAACATAGTCAACACAAGTCTACTTAAGATTTTGCAAAAAAAAATTAAAATAAATAAAAAGCAATATCTTCAGTCTTTGGAGTAAGATGGAAACGTCTGACACTTCAACTACAGAGTGCAGATGAAGAATCTCGGCCTACGATGGCCAACTCCTGTACGACTGAGAACCTACACAGAAAAAATAACAATGAAATGTTTATTTTTTTCACTTCCTGTGCACAGGAATACGTAAAGGTATAACATAAAACTGTTGCCATGGCAGCCATATTACACCAATGAGAAATGAGTGAGTCAGATTGAATGTAAAACTGTGATAATCAGTTCAGATTTTAAAGATAATTCAATAAATAGATTCACAAATGATGATGTTATTAGGGAAATTTCATATTCACAAATCTAAAATACAAAACTCCAAGCCATGTTTTAAAGTATTATTATATGGATATTGCACCTCTATCAACAAAAACCTGTTGATAGACACTGCAACAATGAAAAAGCAACATTAACTTTACATGAAATGCTGCAACGATGATGATTGTATTGATGCCTTTATCCTTTATTGATTGAAATGAGTAATGAATATACATTGCCTTTGTAAGTGTTTTGTATGTATCTGTATAATCTGTTCACTGCCTTATTCACTGCATTATTCGCTGTTACTGTTAATATACCATTGCAAGTTTATTCAATAAAACAGAAATGAGTGAGTCAGAATCCAATGACACTAAATAAAAACAAACCTTTTCCCACAACTTTTCTTTGTTAAATTGCTGCTTCACTGAACTAAAACTAAGATCAATACTTCCCACAGATATTACCCATCAAACAATATCATGATTACGAAAGGATTGAAACCTGTCATATGAACTCCAAATCCAGTGAATCCAACTCATCAAGATATCATTTTTTTGCAGTGTACAGCCAGTGTGTGTGCGCAGATCAGAAATAATTCATATGGCTGCCCACACAGGAGCGGGTGTCCTGTGACCGCCTGAGTCTGCCCTGCTGCCTGTCTGTTATCACCTGCAATTGAGGCAATCCACACAGCCATGATACCACAGTGGCAGTGCAGAGCGTTACAG
>OMNZ01095119.1:0-14165 GCA_900303255.1 Lesueurigobius sanzi
TGCAGTCTCTCATTGTGTCCTTGGGCAAGACACTTCACCAACAGCCTGTATGAATGTCGTGTGAGAGTGATTGGTTGGTGGTGGTCATAAGTAACCTGCCGTCTGCCAGATTGATAGAGCACACTCTGATTTGAGTTCTAGACATTATTTCATTTCATTTCATTTCATTCTTTATTTGTTTCAATCATGTTCATTTCTTTTTTATCACATGGTTTTGTTATTTCACATACAAACAAACACATAATTGAAAAGGAGCACAAAGCAGATCAATCTTATTATGGGTGCCCCCTTCTCCAGAACACAAACAAAAAAATACAGGATGGTCTGCAATTTACCAAACATTCACTTTAAATTGCACACTTCAAAATTCAAATTAACATCACTTCTTCTAAGAAAGAAGATTTAACATTTAAGTATCATATTATTATTTTTATTTTTACATACAGTACATTGTTGGATTACATGTTGACGTATGATTTGATTGCTTTCAACTTGAAATGATTTTTAAATTGATGCACAGTGGAGGAGTTCTTTAAGGCAGAGTCTAAGGCGTTCCACAGTTTGACTCCAGTCACAGAGGTCCCCATCTGCTTCTGGGTCGTTCTGGCAAAAGGGAGAGCAAAATATAGTTTTCTACAACTGGATAAATCAGATTTAATTGAAAAAAGATTTTGGGGCAACAGAAAATGTCTTGCTTTATACATTATGGTTAGCGTTTGTAATTTTATGAGGTCTTGCAATTGTAGTAGTTTGGATTTGATAAATAATTGATTAGTATGTTCTGTTCTATGGGTTTTATGGATAATTCTGATCACTTTTTTTTGTATTGTTATTAAATTATCAATCTGGTATGGCTCTCGTTCAATCCCATCTTGAAAGGGAGGGACCGTTACAGCAATACGTCAAGATAATTGGGTGAAACACCCTTTAGCACCCGCCTACCGTACTTTTGCCAAATCCAGTTGGAGAAAAGCACAATCTCTTTGCTGCCTTTTCAAAGCAGAATTGTAGATGGCCTTTCAGCTCAAAGTCAGAGTCAATTGCAGCATCAAAAAGTAAGTTCTTAGATGCTATGTTTGTTATTGTTCGGCATTTGGTTCGACGTCATACCAACATGTCCCGCCTTAAACCCCAATGCAGGCACATCATTGGTCCGGCAAATAGCTGCAGTCGAGCCGAGTCGTAAGTGTTTGGAGGCTTTCAAGATGTATTTTCCAGAGTTTGTGAAATCACAAATCTCACAGGAATACATCTTGAAGCACAAGGTTAGGTCTTAGAGGTCGATGGCGCAAATATTGTTATATACAAGAGTGGAGAAAATGGTTGTTGAAGTTAATTTCCCATATAGTTTTATGTGGAAACGTTGAGTGCGATATTTACACTCCTTATAGTAAAGATGGGGTAATTTATTTGTTTCCAGGCAAAAGTTTGTGTTCAGAGATTAAACTGGCCCAAAACCAGAAAATCGTCCTTTTACCAAAACTTCCTTGCCTCAATCCAATAACTATAAAATCAGCATGCAATTTCATAAACATGGAACTCTAGAGAAAATGTTTTCCTTGCATATATATATTTTTTACACTTATTCCACAGTGACATTTATGGTGGCACGTGAGATTGTGGTTTTCATACCAATCTAAAACCACCTCAACACTTTATCATCGTCTGCCGCTGCCGAATGTGCAGAGCTTCCTTCCTCCCACCTCGTTTTCAGATCATTCTCTCTCTTTCTCCCCTCTCGCTCTCTCATTCTGAAACGCCCAGGTGTCAGACCACAGGAGCGTCTGCGTGGGCTGCACCGAAGCTCAATCCGACTCAACTCGCCGTGGGTTTAAAGTAAAAAGAGGCCCGGGCCGCTGCACATGCCTCACCAGCAATAAATCAGTCCACGGACAGATTAAGACTTTCCATTGAACGATAATGCGAACGCTCAACGGACTGGTACTAACTTTTCAGAATCTTTCCACTTGATACTGTGTATAGAAAGAATAGCGACATTTCCCCCAGTTAAAGCTTTAAGGTAAAAGGTTGTTGTTGAGCATGGACTGCATCATGTTTCAAAAGGCGCTAAATTAAGTCAACAATTATCAATTGCTTTGGCTGTTTCTTGCGGATTCCTTCTACACTTTCAGGCGAGACGCGGCAGGCGAAAACATAGATAAAAAAAAATGCAGTAGTCATTTTCATACAGTCAATTATAATAATGCAAAAGCATGCAGTTTGTATGATTAACAAAGTAGATTATCATCAACATACCCATGATCTGTTTATTAGCTCCAAAATCCTAAAATGTAATGACTTAGTCGATTACAAAAGAGGGGGGATTCTTCTTTGTGTAGCACTTTTCATATGACACAGTCACATCCAAAGCGCTTCACACATGAAAGGGAGGGGGCTAAAAAAATTGGACGCTGTATGGGGGATACACTTGTATCGGGGATGTATTGTATCGTGAAGTTGTTGGCAATACCCAGCCCTAGGAACCACAGTCAAGCTCTGGCGCCCTGGTTGGAACCGTGCAACGGAATCTTAAATTTCGTCTGTGTAGGTTCTCAGTCATACAGGAGTTGTACATCGTAGGCAAAGATTCTTCAGTCTTCATCTGTACTCTGTAGTTGAAGTGTAGGACATTTCGCTCTTTATTCAAAAAGCTTCCTTGTTTCGTTAAATTTCGTCCCAATTTCTTAGTCGGAAAATCTTTTCACCCTATTTTAAGGTCAAAGTAAAAAGTAGACCAAGCTCCATCTGTACAATGTTTATTTCATGACTGGAAATTACAGGAAGTGGCGGTGCTCTGTCATATTTCCCACATGTATGCATTTACGAATACTGATATATTTGGTGTCTAATTAACACAGGGAATCTCCCCAACTAGACTGTGTACTCCAAATATGGTAATTTCCTTTGAGAGAGACACTAGCTGTAAAGATCGGTGAGGATATACACATACATGCATGTTAAAAAACCTAATAACTTGTTTTCTTAAAACTAGGTTTTCAATTCACTCTTACAACCAAATCTCCACTTTAGTAGGTCCTATAGACACATTTTCCAGTGTCATGCTTAGCAATTATTTATTAATAATATTATTTATGGATTATCGGATTATTTAATTATTTTTTTAAATAATTTCTGCCTGATTTATTGAGTTTTGAACTCAAAAATTTCTATATATTTTTATATGAAAATGCTAAATCGCTAAATAAAGAATAGTCAGCACATTTTCTTCTCATGTTTATGTCTG
Organism: Lesueurigobius sanzi; assembly: GCA_900303255.1. Lineage (NCBI taxonomy): Eukaryota > Metazoa > Chordata > Actinopteri > Gobiiformes > Gobiidae > Lesueurigobius > Lesueurigobius sanzi. The sequence goes on from OMNZ01095119.1 coordinate 3,245, forward strand.
TAATCTACAGCAAGTTTCAAACCGATATCGCAAAATGTCTTTATTTTTCTGTATTCACCTCCAGCGTCTCGCCTTAATCACATGAAACAGTCCGACAAATGCCCAAAGTGGAACAATGATCATCTGATTTTCCATCGGCTGTGACTCGTACTTACTGGGTTTTTAATTGAAATGAGCGGTGATTAAATAATTATGACGTTAATATCAGCTACTTGGTGTTCTGCAAAGTGCTAATTGATTGACAACATTTCTGCCTCAGCACTGAGTCATATAAAAGGCATTATTCTTGGCCGGTGTTGGAGCCGGAGGTAGTGACGGAGGAGTGAGACCGGAGCGTCCCGTGTGCTGTGCGGATGGTAATGTCCCGCTGCGGGGCTCAAACAAACTTTTAATGAGAGAAGTCTTATCAGTAATGACTCTATAAAGGCTATCATTTAGGAAGTGCGCACTGTATAGAATCCCATTTAGGTTATACACCGAGCTCCACTTCTCTTACAGTCCAGTGTGGCCCAAAATGATCCAGAATTATGCCAGTGGATATTTATGATTTAGTATCACGTAGATTACTTCTGATGCAGGCCGTTTTTTCTTCGTGACAAAAAGTGCAAGAAGGGTATGTCAAGGCAAAAATATTATCTTCCCCCGTCCTGTCAGGACTAGTCTCCACAGCTCGGTTTTGGGGAATGGCGGACCCGGGTAACATCGGACCTTCCAGACTTGGACATGCAGCTGTTCCCCGGTGGGCTCACTCTGATCATGCCCTGATCCCACAGACAGATCAGATCACGGCCGCTGTTTCTTGTGCTTCTTTGTGGTCTGTCATCAAACTTCCAGTCCCAACCCCAATCCTAATCCTGACCTTAAACCTCAATCTTAGCCCTAAATCTAACCTTAAGATGCATGAGATAATAGCACCTAGCCTTAAGGACCCAGGAGAAAATAGCGATGATACACCAAGCTACACAGCTGGGGAACATCGGTATGGCGCGTAGTAGTGCCGCTGTCCCCCGTTGCTCCCTAATGCTCCCGGGGAAAGAGCGGGACTGGGGAACATCGAGCGGACCCCTACTGATGCTAAGTGCAGTATTTAAGTAGTATTGCAGAGTGTAAAACTAATCCAATGACTGAATTCTAAAAGTTAAGAGCTTTCAAATGACATACATCAAATTTCTGTCCATATTCACTTGGATTAAGTTGGTGAAAGTATTGGTTCAGTATCGGATATTTGGACACCTGAGGTTGTATTTTCTTCGGCATCGGATCGGTGCATCCCTAATTATAAAAAGGAGTGTACAAAATACGAGAATCACAATTGACAAACAGGGTGTCCCATTTAGACTGTGTGTAAAATATATATTTTGAATTTGATTACACTCCTCATAAAGTACTATATTCATGAAATCACCTGGTCCAAATCTAAACCAAGAAATCAAGAAGAATACAAGAAAAGAAATACAAGAATACCCAGAACAGAAAAGCCTTAAAACTACAACTATTTTCAACACTTTCAACATTTCAAATCAACTTTAATGCCCCTTGTTTTGTTTTATTTGTATTTATGGTTAAGCCTGTTCATGTTTATAATGATCATTTCTCTTCTTTGTCTTGTACTTATGATTTTGCATTAGTAATATTACATGAATAAAGTTTCATTCACCTCATAATAAAGTAAACTGACCGTGTCAAAGCTATACGTTCTCCAAGTGTGATGACTCTGACAGCAGGCTCCTTGTAGCAGCCGTGGGACCACACACACTGCCGCTAGTTACCCTCGACCCCCGGCCTTTGCTCTCTCAATGAGCTATAGATAGTCGAACATGTCACACTTGTCAAAATATACAGTTTCCTTCGATTGTCGGCGGACAACCTGTCCGTCTGTTTTAAATATCCCTCTGCCATAAAGTGTGAAGAGAAGACATAAAACTGCAACGGGGTGTGTAGTAACAAGTCCCAGTGGTGTGGCCGCGTATTATATCAAGTGAGAAGTAGACAGTGGTTGGATGCGGAAGGCGAAATCCAGTCCAGCAATATGGTAAAGTAATCCGACGGCATGTTTCGGATGTCAGTTTAGGACAGATACGAGGAAATGATGTCTTGAAGATAGATTTAGACTTGAAATACGGTGTGGCCTTGAACAATGCAGGCGCAATTTGGATTGCAGTGGGCCGCATACCGTTACAAAAATCCCCCAAAAAATAAGAATTTATGTTTCACAACCAAAAATACACATATAAAAAGAACAAATAGCAATGACTGAGAACATTACAGGCTCCAGAGAACACTACAGGCTCCAGAGAACACTACAGGCTCCAGAGAGCACCACAGGCTCCAGAGAACACTACAGGCTGCAAAGGTGTTGTCAGGGTCTGAACTCATGTTTTCTAATGAATTGATTACGTAATGTCTGTTGTATGAAGGGGGAAAAGTGGCACACAACAAAACAATAAGTTTTCCTTACAACACTGTTCTGATGCTCGACTGCACGCTGTTCTGTTCTGAGAGGCGTCAATCAGCGAAACACATGGAAAACAATAAGATTTAAATTAGGCTGCTTTCTCTACAAGGACAATCAGGTCTACGCCGCACTATCTCAACTTTCTACTTGCATAATTGTCAATCCTTTTTTGGTGACAAGATGCTTTTGTTGGCACGAGTCTTATCTTGGCCTCACGCAGACATTGCCTAGCCCAGGCCTCTCCAGAGCACAATAGTCTGCGCAAACAGGAAACTGAGCGAAGCACTTCCTGTCCCTTCCTCCAATCAGGAACTTCCTTTCATTCGTGTTTGCGTTGGCAGCATCCTGTGGGGTCAGTTAGCGCCGAGTACAGAGGAAAGAAACGCTACAGAGACATCAGACGGCGGGCAAGGGAAGGCAGAGGAGGGATTGGAGACCAGACAACGGAGGAAATCAAAGCGGTGCCATGTAACACAGTCAAACCACAAACAACTGGATGTGTGCGTGCGAGGGAGAAGGACGGATGCTCAGGGCAGGGAGAGCCAGAGGGGCCTTGTAGGTTTATTTCTACAGATCATGATTTACAGAGACATTGTTGAGCCGAGAGGAGATGACTCGACCAAGGAATGATACAAGTATATCTAGTGTATACAGGGTCGTCAAGGGGGGGGGGGTCTTATTTGTGTAGCGCTTTTCATATGACACAAGTCACACCCAAAGCACTTCACACATGAAAGGGAGGGGGGTTCATTCACTCCAGGCTGATGGTGCTAAGCTAACAGTTTCCCCTGGGGTGGACTGACAGAAGCGAGGCTGTTCTCATCTGTGCCAACGGCCCCTCCAACCGCCGCCAACCACTCACACATAGGCATTGGATGAAGTGTCTTGCCCAAGGACACAACGACAGTCGGCACCTGCAGGAGACGACCCACTCTACCATCACATATCAGGCATCACATGTTATCAACACAATTACACTGGATACGTAATCATGATATAAATTTGCTCGAAAGGGAGTGGGATGAAGTAACACTTAATTCTCTTATTCTGAAGATTAGTTTTTTTTGTTTTGTTTCCAGGTTAAACTTTATATGTTAAGAAGAGTATAATAAACATAACAATCTAACAAATTGAAATTTGAAAGTATAATTTACAGTTGTGCTCATAAGTTTACATACTCTTTTAATCTTTTGGTCATTTTCCATAGAATATGAATGATGACACAAAAATCTTTTTGTCCACTCATGGTTAGTGGTTGTGTGAAGCCATTCATTGTCAAAGAACTGAGTTTACTCTTTTGAAATCATAATGAAACAGAAACTACTCAAATGTCCCTGATCTAATGTTGACATGACCTTCAACAACTGCTAGGAACATTGTTCAGGAGCAAAGAAAAACTCTTCAGCTGAAATACAGGACTCTCTGACAAAATTGGACTCAATTTCAAGATGCACAATATGTACATTTTTGATCAGGGACATTTGGCTAGTGAACAATAATTTTGACAATAAATGCTTCTATTACATTCTACCAGGGTATGTAAACTTATGAGCACAACCGTACAATCTAACAAACTAACCAAAACTTGACATTATCATTTACTACATACAGCATCTATATTTGAAATAATCAACCATAAAACCTTTTGAACACTACACACGCCTGACCCCATTCCCACACCGTTCACTCGCTGCGTTGTGAGAAACCGTTTCCTTGGTTTGCTTTGATCTCAAAAGGAAAACAAATCATTTTCATGCATGAAAGACAGCGAGAGTAGGTCAAAATCAATACATGGCACTACACTAACCAGCACGTGTTGCCTCCCCCGGTAAACACGCTGTCTGACTGTACTCCCCATGTCCGGCTGTAGCTCGGCGTACATGGCCTTCCTCTAAGTGTGTTGCTACCTCCGAGAATTAGCAGCTGATTTTTTAATAAGCCATCGGATTGGTCTCGGCACAACAAGCCTCCAGCATGATTAATAACCGCCTTAGCCCCGTCTGAGACAAAGCTTAATAAAGTCGGGAAAATAAATTGGATGAGGCAACACAATCGAGCGGTTTTACACACGTTCTATCGAGTGCGTCAGTCAATAAGTCATCGTGGTGAGGATAGAGAGCCCGCAAGTGCCCAAACCAGGATTTTTGTAATAAACGCCTCCGATTAATGTGCTTTATAGCGTCTTAAAAGTCTCTTCAGGGGTTTATTCGGTTAATTATTGTGAAGCTATTGCTGTGTGCATAAGCCTTTTTGGGAAATGAACATGTTTCGCAAGAATGTCGTGTCGATTTTTGACTAAAGAAGATAATACAAGGTCAGAAATCAATCAGTACAGCAAATCATGACTGACTGAGAAAAAAGATGTTGGAAGATGAAAAATAAAAGTTATGTTAGCGGTTATGTGCTTCACAGCTAGAAGGTCCCGGGTTCGATTCCCGTACCAGACAGGGCCTTTATGTGTGGAGTCTGCATGTTCTCCTTGTGTCTGAGTAGGTTTTACCAGTTGCTCCAGTGTCCCCTACCACTAAAAACATGTATGTGTGGGTGGTGTGTTTACATGCATGGATCATTAACATGCACCGTGCCAACCAAATAAACAATCAAACAAACATATAAACAAATAAATAAACCCTGCATCTACAGAGGTCAAGATGAACCGGTTTTGTGATAAAAGCTCCCGTTAGGTTAATAGTAAACATTTCAGGACCCACAGTAAAACTCAGATGAAATGGAATTAAATCCACTCAAAAACACATTTTAATGCCAAATACTACATTTTTTATACAAACGCCACAAATCAGTACATATTTAATATTCATTTCCATATCCAATAGAAAATTTGATACAATCGACAACTTGTGACCAGAATTCTGTCAAAAGTCCAGTCTAGACCATAATTTTTGTATTTTTGACAAACTTATGCTGTAAAATTAGTTGAGCATTGTCATTCGTTTCTATTTAATGCTTTTTACTGACTTTCAAGGTCTTACTTTTGACACAATTTCTTTCAAGACTTTGAATGCCCCACGGAAACCATGATGCCAAAGGAAGAGTCCTAAAAGAACCATGTGCAGGACTGCGTTTGTTTGTCAAGGTAACAATCAAAATGAAACTGCAAACACAAAAAACATCCTTTTTTAAATTACTTTTTAACATAAGATGTTCAATAGGTTTCTAACTAAAACAAAAATATACATATTATGATTCAGTGTATCTTCTTCCTTAATTCCCATAATCGTAAAATCGCAATGTTTGTTCTCGCAATAACCGTGACTCAAAAATGTACAATCCTGACATGCAGCAAGCTGGTCATAGTGAGACACATAATATAATATAGTATTGGAATGATAAGCTAGAGCCAGCACTGATAAAGCAGAGACAGCTTTAAACATACATGCCATTCAGTCATATGTTCTTTTTCTGGTAATGGATGCCTTTTACAGAAGCTTCAACCATTGTATAGATGGATAGAGAGGCAGAGAATCCCCTGAAGGTCTCACATCACACCTGTTCAATCGGTTCCGTGTAAAATACTGGATTCGTTGTAAAATTTTAGTACCGACTTTCACAGCCCCCCAGTATACAGTATGTTGGACTTTTTCTGGTCCCAAAAGAAGATGATGGGTTTCCTCTTGTGTCATTTTATTCATGAAATCATTATCCGTTTTAGCAATTTACTTGAACAGCACTTTAGAAACGACTTTTCTTACTTGCTTACAAACCAGATTCTTGTGCATAACAAACAACAACAGAATCATGAATAAATATGAATATGCTCAGCTGCTATGAATGGCATTTGTGGAAGAAGTCGATACGGGCTCATATTTTTAGACTGCCCTGATCTGACGTCTCCTCTTAAGTCTACGCCGCGCACTTAAAAGGACCTGTGCGGCTCCAATTGAATAAGCAGTGCATTAGCTCTTCCTGTTGTTGATTTAGTCTAATAGTCTTTGCGCTGGCCTCGTCTTCTCAGTAGGACGCCTCCGCCGCCGCCGCACCGCGGAGCTTCCGGCAATAACGAGCCCGAATGGTTTAACAAAAAGCACCAAACAATGATCTCAGCACATTTGATTCATGACACGCACCGCCGAAGTGCAGGAGGAAAGGGAAACTGTGTGTAAACTCAGCAGGAGAATGTATGGACCCAATAGGAAAGGTTTATTGGTGTTGTAATATTAGAGCACATCATCCACATTCGTTTGATAAAGCCCCAGAGGGACTGTAGATCTGCTGAAAAGTTGTTCAAAAGCTCTATAGTTCAGTGGTTTGGGGACCCATTATCACCCCAGTACGACGGCCCAAAACAAAATATGGTATTTTCCACATAATTATGGTTGAGTAAGAATATAATAAGCCTATAAAGCTGAAAAGATGACAATTTAGATCAGGGGTCTCCAACCTTTTTAACCTGGTGAGCTATTTTTACATAACAAAAACTTCAGGGAGCTACTCATGTTTTGAAGATATGTGTAACAATGCGAGTTGGGAGAAGTACACGCTTGGAGAGGTAGTAGCCAAGATGAAATCTCAACGAATGAATAGAAATTTGTTTCCCATTTACCTGAATATTTGCAGATTCTGTTCAACATGTTCAAAACAAACAGAAAATGGCTCTAAAACGTGTCTTATCAAATGCATGAAGAAATGTAGAAAACCTTTGGTGAGCTACCATGAAAAGCTAGAGAGCTACTGGTTGGAAATCCCTGATTTAGATAGACTAAACTACAAAAAGTCATCTAGAAAATTTTAAATAAGCAGAATTTATTTTGTCTTCCATGAGACAGAGAATCCTTCCATGAACCGCAATGGAGGACTTAGGTTTGACTTAGCCCCAGTCTACAACATAGGTGTGGTTTCTGTCCTCACCTAGCATGCTAATGAAGCTGGTCGATTGGCCAGGGCAGGACCATAGACAAGTGTGAACAGCCTTAGAACAAAGCCCAGGTTGAATCAATAGGAAGGTAAAGAGCAGTAATCGAGGTGTGAATAGGCCAAGATGTTTTTCCAACCTTTAGAACCAAGAGAGGTGGGGCTTAGAGGTTAACTCCTCCTACTGGTTTTCGTCTTAAAAACCCATGAGTGTGTCAGTTCTGTTCATTCGCTGACGAAGCTCTTTGGATAAAGAGCAAAACGTCCTACACTTCAACTACAGAGTACAGATGAAGACTGAAGAATCTCCACCTACAATGGACAACTCCTGTATGACTGAGAACATACACAGACGAACCAGGCAAAATGATTGAATATTTTCATTATATATAGGGTTTTTATACGTCTTCAATACAAGTTCAGGGAAAAAAAAAGTCTTGCGACCCACTGAAAACCATTCTGTGACCCACCAGTTGAGAACCACTGCTCTGGTTTCCTTCTCAAACACCATTTTAGCTAATGCGGACATTGCAAGCTGCTCACAATATGATCCTGAACTCCACACACCTGGGAAGAACGCATTAACAAAAACCTACCCATGCAAAACTACCATAATTGCCAGCAGCAGCCCTCAGGCACCTTCCCCCTGGCGGGTCTCTCCATGAACTCTGAACCGTCTCCGGCTCAGTGCCCTGGAAAAGCCCTGGGATCATCTCGGAGAAAGAGAAGAGAGAGGAGATGGTGCATCGCTCCAAATGCTGGGAGTTATTAGAGACGCCGTGGTCCAACCCAAACGCCTGACCCCCCCTCTCCAGCCTCTCTCTCTCTCTCTCTCCACCTTTTCACAGACTTCCTCCACGCCTGGTAAGCATCGGAGTGTCTGCCGAGCTTAATTCATCCGCTCCATATGCCTGTGCATTAGCTCCCCGCGATGTGCAATGCTCCAGCGAGCCATCATCTTCACAGAATACTTCCAACGTATCGGCAAGAAGCAAACTCCAACTCAACTCTGAAAGGAAAATGGCTGACGACTATAGCGAGGTATCTGTCCGGAGAAACAGACTGAAGAGAACAAGAACCACATCTGAGGCACATCTGTATATAAATATATATCTGTATAAACATAAACATATGCGGGAAAGGGAATATTATTTGTTTATATGACACAAGTCATCCAAAGCGCTGGACAATGTGGGTGAAGTGTCTTACCCAAGAACACAACGACAGTGTGCACTTGCAGGAGGCGGGATTCGAACCCACTCTACCATCTGCCCCACTGTTGTTCCTACAAAACAAGCCTAGAGTATCCCCCAACCTTAGACCCTTCTGCATGGCAAGAAAAAACTCAGTGGGGAAAAAAGGAGAAATTTTGAGGAGAACCACAGTGGGGAGGGATGTATTCTCATGGACGGATGGGCTATAGATAGTCCCTAGGCCGACTATAGTTCCTAAACCCATAAACCTATAAACCTGGAAATAAATAAATGACATAATCTTTACAGTAAGGAGAGTAATTATTGCACTGATTCAACATTTCTCCACAGAACTACAGTATATGGGGAATTGTAATTTCAATGACAGTTTTCTCAAAATACATTTTTCTCACATTGTGGCGACTACATTTCCACTTTCGTAGCTTTTACAGACTCCAAACTTCCCAGTCTTTGACTTAACAATATTTAAATAGGGATGCACCGATTCATTACTGGTATCTAGTATCAGAGCCGAATCATGGAAAAAATACAATATCAGGTATCGATTCCAAATAACCGATACTTTCAACAACTTAATCCAAGTGAATATGTTGTATGTCATTTGAAAGCCATTGTAGCTTCACACTTTACTTTACTTTTGATGCGCAAAAGCAGTATGCTAATGCTAGCTTCATCCAATCATGGCTGTGACCAAAGCTATGACTTGGTCACATCTTAAGTAGTGAAATAGGCTAATATTGGCCACTTTTGGAGGTTTTGAAATGCTGTCACAGAATTACTGATATACCCAACATCTGCAATGCATAAATGATCAGATCACTTTATGTTGGAAATTGTTCATATTCATTTTTCACGCAATGCAAATAGTTTCTTAAATAAATAGCAAATATGTCTCTACAAATCTGCTTTTGTGAAATTCTCACGGTATCGGTTGGTATCGGTAGATATTTAAGCCCCAAGTATCGGAATCAAAGCAAAAAAGCTGGAACAGTGCATTTCTAGTTTTGAACCCCCCAAAACATAAGGCAAAATGTCATTGTTTACAGATTTATTGACTAATTACTAGTTTATTCAAAGACTAAACAAAATATCCTCTGAGCAAATCTTCATAAGACTGCAGCTTAAATTTTTCTATCCACTATTTAGGCAACAAGGCAGACATTCTGGTCATTTTTATGCATGAAATACCTCACTTTTATGATAAACTATAAAATGGTGAAACTTCCAATACATTCTTTTCTCATATTTGTGTCAGTAATGTGCACAAAAAGTGACCCATTTCGCTGCTGACATCATCAGTGACATCAGCTGGAGGCAGGAAGTGAGCAAGAGAAATAATATTAAACTAAAACTAGCGATTATAAGTGTAAAACTACAAGTAAAACATGTGGTCCTGTTGTGGCTTAAGGAGCAAGAACAAGAGGAATGACATTTGAGACGATAAAATAAGGTTTTATCTGATATTTCCAACAACAGTTAGACATTTGTTTATCGTTACTATGGCAACAGCTGCAATGGAAATAGATAGAGATCTAGCTTTCCGCCTCCAGCTGAGCCCCAAATGTTTCCAAACAATGAAATATATCCCAAGTATCCGCTGTAGTTCAGAATCTATCAGCATCGTGGCGTCAGTTGTTGATCATTAGTTTAAATGTCAAGACGGATTCTTCCTCCACTGGGGTTTTTAAGTTGATTTATAAAAGTACAGCTCTTAATGAAAGCGGAGAGCTGAAGCAGGAACATATGGTCAGTCTCGGATGAATGCCCTTCTTTGCTTTTGATTAAACTGAACTGGAAAACATATTGGCTAATGCTCGGGCTCCGATATTCACTTTTATTTAGAGTTTATGCTGATGCTAACGGCAGACGAGAGCCAAGATTGAGCAGTTGGGAGGCTCTGACTGACAGTTATGGTAATACATGCGTCTTCTTGAGATGATTACAAATATCAAAGTCATGACCTGGAATACAAATAGCACTCGTTAATCGTATGTCTTAAAAACCCCCACATTTACTTTACTATTATCATTTCTAAAAGTTATATTGTGGTTAATGACGACGGTAATCGCAAAAGAAAACCGCTAAATGTGAATCAACTTTTGACTTACTGTATGTTTTGGTTTTGAGCAGAGGTGGAAGAAGTACTCTGTATTCTTACTCAAGTAAAAGTGCAGATACAGGACCAAAAATGTACTTAAGTAAAAGGAAAGGTATCTTATAAAATGTCTACGTATGTAAAAGTATACACTGTAAAATGTACTTTAAGGAGTATAATCTGCAGGATTTTTTTTTTTTAATCCTTTGAATCAAACCAGGACTAAACCAGGACTAAACCAGGACTAAACCAGGACTAAACCAGGACTAAACCAGGGCTGAACCAGGA
>OMNZ01095122.1:0-13008 GCA_900303255.1 Lesueurigobius sanzi
GGAAGATCTTTGGACTAAGATGGAAACGTCCGACACTTCAACTACAGAGTACAGATGAAGACTGTAGAATCTTGGCCTACGAAGTCCGGAGGTAGTTTGTGGAATGGTCTCGCTGATGAGCTCAAGAGGAGCAATTCAATCTTTTATTTCAAAATCACATGCTTCAACAAATATAACAATGAAGTGTAAGTCAAATTATTGTGTATCTAGCAAAAAAAAAAAAAGTAGTAGACAGAAGATATACTTGTCATTGCTTTTGTAATATTGATTGGTAACTTTAACTTGTATGTTTGTCTCATTATTGAAGGTAGATTTTCTAGGGCAGGTGTGATAAGCTGTGGTTTCAGCCTACACCTTTTTCGGTTACCTTCCTTGTTTGTAATGTATATATACTGTAGTACCGTATTTTCCGGATTATAAGTCACACTTTTTCTCATAGTTTGGCTGGTCCTGCGACTTATACTCAGGTGCGACTTATATATTAATTAATATGTTACGTTAACATACCAGACACCTATTCAGTTCGCTGTTTATGCTTTGTGTAGCTGAATACCAATCCATGAGTTATGTTAAATGGTCACATTTATATAGCACTTTTCTACCTGCTTTAGGCACTCAAAGCGCTTTACATCAAGGAACCACTCACCCATTCACACTCTCATTCATACACCAATGTACGCAGACACTGGAGGCAAGGTGGGTGAAGTGTCTTGCCCAAGGCAAAAATTCTTCAGTCTTCATCTGTACTCTGTAGTTGAAGTGTAGGACGTTCTGAGGGTAAAGTACTTTACCCTCAGAACTAAGAGAGGAGGGGCCTAGAGGCTGACTCCTCCTGCTGGTTCACTAGCTTTAAAAAACCCACTTCGTGCGCCAGGCCTTCAGTAGCTGATGACGATCTTTGGAGTAAGATCGAAACGTCCTACACTTCAACTACAGAGTACAGATGAAGACTGAAGAATTTTTGCCTACGATGGACAACTCCTGTACGACTGAGAACCTACACAAATGTCTTGCCCAAGGACACAACGACAGTGTGCGCCTGCGGGGATCGAACCACTAACCCTCCGATTACAAGACGACCCGCTCTACTACTTGCGCCACTGTCGCCCCATGTTAGTATTCTGTACACCTATTCAGCCTGTTGCTCTCTGTTCTATAGTTATTATTATAACTTTCAATATGAAATGTCTGTTCTTGGTCTCAGATTTTATAAAATAAAATTCCTCCCAAAAAATGTGACTTATAGTCCAGCGAGACTTATGTATGTTTTTTGTCTTCTTCATTATGCACTTTTTGGCTGGTGCGACTTATACAGTAGTCCAGAAAATATGGTATATGTAATTTATTGTGTGCTTGTAACCAAAATAAAACCTTCATTCACAATTACATTAAGTGTAGCATTAGTGAAACCAATCTCCTCAGATCTACTTGAACTTGACCGTGTAATCTGCATGTGTAACATTTTACAATCTATTGTCAGCTATCACGTTGAAAGCCTTGCACACAGTTTCACAACAAAATGGAGGATTTCCAAAGCAAGCTGTGTACTATGAAGCATCATCCTCAATATCAAACAACTGTGCAATCAGTCATTCCAATTCGATAATCAAATCTCCCTGACAAGTGGGTCCTATTAAATGGAGAATACAGTGTGCGCACTGCTACAGTGTGTGATTTGTTTGAAGAGGCTCGCACCGTACACAGCATTAATAATAAACCGAGTGTGTGAGAGGGAGCGAGCCCGAGCAGGCCTCACAAATATAATTATATTCTAATTTCCAGCAGATAAACAAAGAAGCCGCACTCGCCAAACTGTAATTAGCATGATTATCACGTGGGGACCTGAGCTGCTTCTGGAAAACTGGAACTGCGAAGGCTTCGCAACATGTGCGGACACACCATATCTTTATATAGCCCGCTTACATAAGGGGCCACACTCTGTTGTTTGCTTCCTACAAACAATAAATTATACCTTTCCTCACGCCTTTCCCGACTTGGTGAACACTATGTAGCACACGGAGTAGCGCTCAATTCTCTTACTCATATCTTTACATAAATATCCAAGGGAAATGACTTCTTATGTAAGAGATCTGCAAATGCAGTTATGTTTTATTAGAAATGTATTGCAGCCCAAAGCAGATTTACTCTACAGTATTGTACCATGTCAAAATGTGATTCCCCCCCTATTTCTTACGTAACAAAGGAGAAGCAAAAGCTTTTGTCGCGGACATTTAAAATCATCATAATTAGGTAAAGAAAGGACATTAGTTTAAGAGAGACTGGGTTGGTGAGGATCTCAAACCGGCCTGGAGTGCCACACTAAAAGACAATTACAAGCATACATTGATTTCCGTCAATGTTTTTGCAAATTAACTCTTCATAAACAACTAATTGGGATCTTAACAAAACAAACAACCAAAGAAACATGTACTTCAGCGTTTTGGGTCACTCATGTCTCAAATTGATCGAACAGGATGATAAAACAGTCTCATACACTCAGCATAACCACTTCCCAGACTGTGTAGCTTCGGTCTTCTGCCAGGCACCATGAGGACTCAAATCCTTCTGTAGCGCTCCACACCTTGGACCATCGACCGGCGAAACGGCACAGACATAAAGCACTAGCTCTCTCAAATGCATTTCCAGACAGTAATTATGTAACTGCTTCCCGGCAAATAGTTATTACAATCACTGGTACGGCAAATGGGAAAGAGGGAACGTAGAGGCAGCGAGTTCGTCCCGCACATATTGTTTATCCAATTCAACTTTATGTCTGTAGCACATTTTATGAACAAGTTTGCAAACATGATAATAACACAATACAATTAAGAACAGTAGACCAAAATCAATGTATAATTAAAAACTAAAATGAATTTTATACAGTTTATATTGAATGCTGCAAGCTCATTAATGTAAAAGTATCTGCTTGCTTGATTTACAAAACAAACAAACAATACGTAATCGAGGCCGTGGTCAAGAATAAGTTCAGGTTTTTGGTGCACTGCGTATCTTATCTCCAATCTACTTTATTAATAGCACATTTTAACAACACGACAGCTCCAAAGTGCTGCACACAATTAATTACCTCAATTAGTTTTTGCATTGATAAATTTTAGAACAAAGTAAACGTTTTTCAACTATTCCCTCTCGATCACAACGCTGGCCAACTTTTAAAATGTATGTTTATGGTTTGTTAAAGTAAAATATAGGCTACTAATTTACTTGGGTTGTGCAATTCAGATTTTATAGCACGTGACTGAAAAAAATAAGTCTGTTCTGAATTATATGCATAGTTTGAACCTAAAACCATGAGAAAATCTTATGTAATGTTCTGTGCTATAAACGTGGTGGATGCTGAATGAATCAGACAGTGATCGAAGAAAGTGATCAAAGGAAGTGCCAGAAAATCAGGTTAGAAATCAAGGAGAAATCATGGACTCAGACATGAACCCAGCCACATTAAATCAATAACATCAGCAGCTTTTTATGTCTAAAAACATCGCAAAGATCAAAGATCTAGTGTCTCAACCAGTTCATTCCGCTGTTCGAGTCCTGGCTTGAACGAGGAAATACGACCGTATTAGTCCAGTGGTCAGATCTCGACGCCGGCTTCCTGTCGCTCAGAGAATAGACTTTAAAACAATCTCTTCATGGTCTAGCACCAAAGTTCATCTCTGACATGTTAGTGCCGTATGAACCATCTCAGGCACTGAGGACCTCAGGGAGTGGTCTCCTGCTGGAGATGTGAGAAGATGTGAGACAGGCCTCAACTCTGACAATGTTCAAATCCAGGCTGAAAACAGTTCTTTTTGGCTGTGCGTATGACCACTTAGGATTATATTGTAATATAACATATCAGCACTGTCAGGCTTCTTCTTCTTGTAATTTGATGTAACTGTGAAGCACTCTGAAGCACTTCCTTGTGTATGAATTGTGCTCCACAAATAAACACGCAGTGCTCTATCTATGGGCTCAAGCTGTACTAGGAAAAATGGACAAATACCCTTCTTCAGACTGGCTACCTGCCCAAAATGCCACTCTGGTGAATCAATAAATTGGTGAGCGCCATCAGTTGAGCTATTTGTCAATTTTGTCCCTGTAAGTTATACTTTTTCAAATCTAGCACACTGATTTTTTACTTTTTTTTTGCTGCAGCACATCAGCGCATTGTATTTTCCATCTGCTTTGCTTTTTGATTCAATGCCTCCATTGACACATTTTATGACAGCCAAGGGGACCATCAACAAGAACACATTTGTATGCTAAACATTTTACATGTCGAAATTGTTAATTAAAGAATCATTTTCATTTTGCGTTATTATTTTCTGATGACAACTGAGGGAAAATGATTGGTGTTTTTCTTATCAAGATCTCACTGATTAACAGTCTTTGATGGCTTAATTTGTGCCACCAGCCGTGCGTGTGTGTCATTATGACAGGTGTCTGTGCAGCCTGAGCTCTATACGGATGTGATATAATGTGCAGCCTTTCCTCTTTACCACTCCGTTATGTCGGCGGGGGACGTCTCAAGCCGGAGCCACACAGTGCTTTAATCAAAGATCACGTCAGGGCCTCCACAGACTGCGGCGGGGGCCCGGGAGAGAGCGCCTCGTCCATCTCTGTCAGGTCCCCCACAACACACATGCACACACACACACACACACACACATACATGCACGGATACACACATGGATCAACACATGCTCACAACACACTGCTGTTTGGGAAGGATTCTCACAGTGTGGCGTCTAAATCATGCAAATCACATTGGGACTCGCTGTGGCTGTGCCCTTCAGTGTGCGCCACACAAGATCCTTCATCAGGTGCTGTCAAGTGACTGGGTACAGATTTTACTCTATTAAATTCAGTCCTAAAATGGCGACGAACTGCACACACTACAACAACTGATTTATACATTGTGTTTTTCAGATAATAAGTAAGCAAAATATACTGTATTTTCTGTCTCACTTCAAAATCTTAATTAATCTTAATGTCAAAATCTTAAAAACAGGCTTAAAATCTTTCATTAGGATGTCTCAGCATTGCCATTTTACAATGTATAAATTCAAATAATGCCTCTGTAAGGATGGCACAATGTTCTTAGTAGTGCTAAGGCTGATGAGGATTCGGCCTGGCTCGCCCCCTACAGCCAAGAGTAGGAATCACATGGTAAAAATAAACTTGAACTTTGATTTAAACATGTGGCTAGCACGTGTCCATGATATGAGACAGAATGGCTCAGAACTGATTCAATATTGTTGGACAGTTTGGGGGTTTGAACAATGACGTAATTGTTCCAGGAAGTATGAACGCAAACAGGTTCATTCAAAACTGCGTGAATTAAGTTAAATACCACAGTTGTGCTCATAAGTTTACTTACCCTTTTAAGTTTACAATAGTAGTAGTAGCTAACCATGTAGTAGTTAGGTTAGTGGTCGTGCAAAGCCATTTATTGACAAATAACTGAGTTTACTCTTTTGAAATCATAATGAAACAGAAACTACTCAAATGTCCCTGATCTAACGTTTACACGACCTTCAACAACTGCCGGGAAAATTGTTCAGCAGCAAAGAAAAACTCACTTCAGCTGAAATACAGGACCCTCTTTTCAAGACGCACATTATGTACATTTTTGATCAACGACATTTATAGTTGCTCTACTTGAAAAGAGTAAACAAACAGGTTTTGACAATAAATGGCTTCACGCAACCACTAACCATGAGTGAAATAAAGGTTTTTGTGTTATCGTTCATATTCTATCAAATGAGCACTGTACTGCTTTACAATAACACAAACCAATTCAAGTAATGTGCCTTTTTTGGCTATTACAACTGACGGGTAATTCCCACAGATCCTTGCAGCTTATGGCCTGGTTTTGAGTGAGGCTCTGTATTTAAATTAGACGGTGGTACCTTGTTCTTTTCTTTGTGCTAAATGGATAAGATTTGGCGGAAGACTGTTCAACATATACTCAAACAGTTTGACAAGAGGAAGAAGCAAGACGAGATGACATGGTGCCACTTCGACCAATCAGAGGACATGATTCCGGCCTTACCTGGTTCACTTTGACTGCAATTGACCTTCTAGACAATAATCTTTTCAAAACAATATTCATACTTAAAATCATTTAATTAAAACAAGTTAGACCATGTTTGTGTAGGTTCTCAGTCGTACAGGAGTTGTCAATCGTAGGAAAAAATTCTTCAGTCTTCATCTGTACTCTGTAGTTGAAGTGTAGGACGTTTCGATCTTACTCCAAAGATCGTCATCAGCTACTGCTACTGGCTACAGTGAAGTATTTTTGCCTAAGTTAGACCATGGACTTTATTCCGTCGGAAGTGAACATCTCTATTGATCACCTTGTCTTCCCTCTTCTAACCATGGCCTTGTGCAATCGCTGTAATTAAACGCCTACAAGTGTCTGTGTGGCAGCTCCTTCAGGGACTCGGTGAGTAATACAGTGTGTGGACTAACAGTCAGATGTTGGAGCCAATAAGGTCCACCTGCCATCAGCACTTTGTAGTGAGCCCTAATAGTGCTGTGGCTGCAGAAAGGAGAGGTCAGTGTGCAACAACAGAGGAAACCCTGGGCATCTACATAATAATGTCCCGCCAAACACCTTCAACAGGACCCAGCACTTTCAAGGTTCACCCAGAACTTTCAAGACTGATTTTTTTGTGTGATTTTGTGTATTTTAGAGCATTTCTGTCTTGCGTACCCCTTGGGCCTTTCGTTTATACTCCATGTACCCCCTGCCTCAATGGTTCTGTTAATTACTGAGAAATTGAATGACTACAACTCCTATTTATCTGTTAAAATATGCTAAATACGCTTTCACTCTTTACAGTTATATAGTTTTTTCTTTGAACATAATACTCAAAAGTACCCCCTGCTGAGCTCTCGTGTAATGTTTGTAATCACGTTGAAATTGTGAATTCCAAAGTAAATGGTGGTGTGGAATCATGCGCAATCGAATAATTGGTCCATTTTTCTTCCACGAGGCATCCATTACTACAAATTACATTTTGACTGCATATGTGGCACCACAACTGAATGACCTTCAAGCAACCATCATTTTCCAGCAGATGGTGCACCACCACATTGGGGACTGCATGTTTGTCAGTTCCTCAATCAAACATTTCCAGACCGGTGGATTGGAAGAGATGGGCCACTTCCTTGGCCCAATCCACCGGTCACCAGATATCAAGCTCCCTGACTTCTTACTATAGGGTTATGTTAAAGATATCATGTGTCAAACAAAGGTACAGGATGTTACTGACTTGACACCATTGATGAGGCTCGGCTACAGCGAACATGGCAAGGAATCGAGTACCGTCTTGATGTGCTTTGTGCAACTAATAGTGCCCAAGATAACTTATCAACTGCCTTTGTAATACTTTTTTTTTTTATTGTAAAGAGACTATATGGACATCCTGTATATTGTTAGCGATAATTGTGCATCAAAAAAATAAGTCATTGCAATTTCACTGCCACTTTTAAGTGACAAGGAACATGACCAACATTTTTACTACAAAAACATTTTTTTAACGACACAGAATTATATTTCAGTTGGAGGGCAGGTGCCAATAACTATCGGAAAGAAACAGTTTTTGAAGGAAATCTTCGAATAGAAAATCCACAAATGTGAAACCTGATCATTATTTGATAGTGATTGGATTCACAAACCTGCCATATTATTCTTATGGCTGAAAGTCCTTTCTACTGGCCAACAGCAAGCTCATGTTTTTGTCACCACTTTTGGACACTTTTATGAGAAACTAATTTAAAAGAGAAGACATTAAACTTTGTGGCAGTTTTCATGCAGAGCACTGTGCAGCAATTACAGAGAAATTGGCAATAAACTTAATCGAAAAATCGTAATTTTGACAGTTACCATAGTTAACCTGCATGGATTTCCTCCCTGCCCTCCCCCAATGTTGTGATGTCACGTGTACGCCACCTATAGGTAACTGATTTAACTCCTTTACTTTGCTGCATATTACAGGTACATTGTTGTTTAAAATAACCTTGAACACAGCAAACAGATGATTCATGCAAATAAGGCAAGTTCCGAAAGAGTTCCACAACATGATAATAATGATGAGAGATTACACTAATTTGCCGCAACACGCTTTGTGTAAATGCTTTTGAGGCTAACAACAAAACACAGCTTATGCTACAACACTCCACAGGAGAGGAACATAACCAAAGTAACCTTCTCTAGTGCGAAAATGTCATTTCCCTCCATGCCCCCGCACAATAGAGGCATAATCAACAGGCTCTGTACAGTCTGTGCTGCAGCCGACACAGCAGTGATGAGATATAATCCAGACGCAACAATGGGCGAGCTTTAAAACCCTTTGTATTACATAAGAGTTTATTGGGAGGTTTACACTGCTGCTGCGTTGCTAACACTATCTCCCTAATTTAATCAATATACACTTTTCCGAAAAGAAACATTTTCATTGTTTTATAGAATCCGATTCTCTCCGTTGCTTGGGCTGCCATTGTGCAAACCGTCTATTTTTGTAGGTTTTGGTAATACATGCTCGGATGTTACTCATGCCACAATTATTTTTCTCAATAAACCATTTTTAGGCAACACTTTGATCTTGCCAACAGCACAAAATAACTGGAAAGCATTTTGTAATATATTGGATTATGTCCCCATTGTGTCCTAGTTTAGAAATAAAATATCTAATAGAAAAAGCAGAGGGAGAATGAGATTCTTTGGGAAAGGGACACGACAAAACGGCTGTAGTTTGTACAAAAGGTTGCGTTCAAGTGACATCAAAACATTCTAAAGAGCCTATAGTTCAGGCTAAATAATCACTAACGATTATTTAGGTGATCGATTCATCGGCCGACTATTTTTACGATTAATCAGTTAATCGGTTAGCAGCAAAAGGTGCATGGAAAGTGTCATTTTTTAGACACTTTTTGACACATGAAGCTAAAATGACACCGTTTGAGGACGTGTTGATACAGTAAACTTAAAGGTAATGTCTGTAGGATGCTCTTTGTACAAGTTTCACATGTCATTCCTCATTTGAAAGCTAAGAACCTCTAAAATTCAGTCCGGGATTGTGAAAGTGAGAGAGCGAGGGAGCGAGAGCTCTGATTAGATTATGGTCCGAGATTTATCTCATATTTGGAACAATCACAGCTAAAATGTTTGCAATCGATTACTAAAATAGTTGACAACTATTTCAATAATTGATTAGTTGAATATTAATTGATTAGTTGTTTCAGCCCTACTATAGTTTATTATTGAGGTGTAGGGCAGCTGAAAATTATATGGTGGTAATTTGTTGTCTTAGTTTTTTGCTAATTTCTCTGTAATTCCTCGGCCACAGGAAACAAAAACTGTCACAAAGTTCAATGTCTTCTCTGTCAGCACATATGAACTAAGGGCTAATTCTTTTCTCATAAAGGTGTCCAAAAGTGGTGACAATATTCAAAAACATGTGCGTGATGCTTAGCCTGGCATCCAGACTAGACTCCTGTGTTTATTCTAAACTGGAGATTAGTCTGGAGCAGCTCTGCTGAGGCGAGACACCTGTGTGAAATTGGCTCATAGTCTTTAGCTGCGTCTCAAACCCCAGTTCTGCATGCTACTGCACCTGGGGGCGGGCCACAGAGCTTAGTGAAAGAAGGCGTGAGTCCGGTGTAAAGGATGTGGAATCTGGCAGGCGGGACAAACACACACATACCAGCCAATCAGAACAAACGCTCACTCAGTGAGACGCTCTGATTGAACGGTACATTTTCTATCAGCCTTTTTGGCTCGTCGCCATACGCACCTTCTTTCGAAACAGAAATAAGTGGGTGTGGTTAACCAGGCTACGTGATGCTGGTCAGTAGAAAGGACTTTCAGCCATAAGCATAATATGGCAAGTTTGTGAATCCAATCCCTACCAAATACTGATCTAGTTAGTACAACATTTGTCAATTCAAAAACTGCTTCTCTCCAATAAAGTTGTAATGGCACTTGATTCAACTGTATTAAACCTATAAACTGACCGTAATAGTTCCTTTACATGTCTGAAATATGCCTAAGCAGATGGGACACAGTATCCATTGAATCTGTGACTCTATTGGGAGTCTTATCGAAAACACATCCCTTTCTCTATCTTGCTCCAATTGCCGTTAAATTTGTTCATTTGTGGACAGGGATTGCGCACCCGTCCTGCCCTAATAGATGCATGTTTGTTGTTTCTCTCCCCACTCTGCTGTTTGTTTAATGGGCCCATTGCCAGCAGCTCTGAAGATTTCCCCGGAGAGCAGCGAGCAGCCAACAGGTACACAGGCCAGCGCCGAAATGGAAGGAGGGGGGGGAACAGCTGCCCACACCACTGCGCCCCCCCTGGGAAGCAAAGCCCATGCGCACTGTGAAGCTACGGCTCAGATGTGCTCAAACAGACAACGGGAACTACTCTCGCAGCTGCACCCACCTCAGATTACGGCACCTCTACCAGAACGGACCGACTATACTGGTTTCCCTTGGGTTTCTATTCCACATGCGGCTCTCGGAGCAGTGATTTCTAAACTGAAAGGCACCGAAAACTATTCCGTAAAAGGAGGAAAAAAGGGCATTAAGTGAATGGGTCTAAGAACAAACCAAATTGAAGAGTGGATTATTGGCAGGGCAGTGGACTGTAACTTCAATTTAGCGGCTAATTGCCTCGCGCTACACTTTTTCAACAGTCACTTTGTTGATGCGGGGAGAACGACAAGTTTTGGACATAACGTTATTGATGTGATTCTTAAAGCAAGGTGCAAAGAAAAACAGACTAAAAGACTATGACCTTGGTGAAAAAAATGTGCTATGACAATTATAACATATTTTTTAAAGTAAAAAAAAATAACTGTATGGCTTCATTAAGAAGTTAACAGCATGTAGGTTTCAGGATAGCCTGTGCGTAAACAATTAAAAGTTTAAGATAACTTTGGAAAACTTTCACTTTGTCGTCTAGAATGAAGCTGAGAAGATAGAGGTGTAAATTACATTTCTCAACTCAACTAGAAAGTCACTAATTAAAACCACAATGGCTGCTAATATTGGTAAGAGAGGGCTCTCACCATTACTTATCTTAGTACCCAAAAAAGAAAACTTTGCAAATTAAGGCTAGAGTTGATTAAGTGTGTAAAATTAACTTAAGTACATATAACTTTAGTACAAACTTCAGTGCAGTACTAGTAAAGTTTAGTAATGTTGTGCTATTACTATGAAGGGTTGAAGGGCATTGAAAAAAGTCTATGTGATATATCTAGGGGGGAAAAGGGGTCTGTTGCCCCGGGCCCCAGGATCTAGGGACCATAGGGGCCCATTTACCATTTGTTTGACCATTAACATGACCCCCCCAAACATGTCTGTTATTTTGATAAAGTCATTGAATATTCCATTTAAATCGTAAGCAAAAATTCTTCAGTCTTCATCTGTACTCTGTAGTTGAAGTGTAGAGTACAGATGAAGATGGACAACTCCTGTGCGACTGAGAACCTACACAAACGGATTCCATTTAAATGAAATGTACTTAAAATCTACTTAATAACTGATAATGATTTTATTCTTGTGAATTTAAATGTTTACCTTTCATGTGCACCTCCCTCAGCCCGTTTGGCCCAGTGCCCAGTGACAAACTGTACATAGCAGCAGGAAATTTGCGTCAAACTAGTTTACTGTTGTTATTGATGTTAGGCCTATTGTATTTAAGGAAAAAAACATGGCTAGTGGACAGAAATCAGGTGCGCAGAAAAGAAAAGAAAAAAGTAATGACATATTCTTGGCCCAGGCCTCAGCAAGTCTGTTGACTGCTCTGCTTGGAGCCAGATAATTATAGTGGTGACTTGAAGTTTTAGAACCACTGGCCAACAAAGGTCAAAGCCATACGACTCCACGGAGACTGTGTATTTTCTAGTTAGCCGTAAAATGATTTGACCTAAAACTAAATAATGTTTTAGTAACGACCAGAGTAATGCAACTTTGATCAAATTGATTTCTATTTCAGCAGCCTGTGTCTTCATGCATGCACAGTGTTATGTGTGGAACCATCATCCTATGTAACACTCACCGTCTTCGCAGCTTATTCCTCTAGGGTCCCCTCCCAGCAACACCACTTGTACATGTGCATGTACATGTGTTAATAGAATATTCTAGGTTGAAAGACATTGTGCATGTGTCGCCATCTCTCTTTAGCGCTACACTTCTAAGAAATGTTGGCCATAATGCACAGGACCTGCTGTGCACTCGCCGCTCACTCACACAAAGCTCTTTTCAATTTTATTCAGAGGTGTCACAGCCCTGCTGGGACAGAAACGCATAAATGAACGGCTATTTTTATATATTCTTTCGTGCAGACAATACCTAACCATATTACATGACTGAAATGTTGCATGAATAGTCCTGGCCATTGAACTGAATGCTTTGTACTTCCAACAATGGACCGGAAGGCAGAGCACCTCTTGAGGAAATCAATGAACCTATACGTAGATTTTATAACTTAATTTAATGCCTTTGGTTGTTGCAACCATAGAAAAGGTAGCAGCCACTAAACTTCTATTTCACTTAATAGATGTCCTCAAAAAGAATCAACATGCCTTTCATTTATACTCATCTTTACTTTGATGAATGATCAAACCTACTGTAATTTGCAACATATTATTCAACTATTTGCTCATGTATTTTCAGCAAAGTCTGGCGAAAATATAAAGAAAAGCAATGCCCAAAAAGAGTAGGCAAAATTCTTGAAAGTAATAAAACATTATTATTTTTTTGTTTCAGTTACAGTTTTGCAAAATTGTCTTCATCACGTGTAAATATGAATATTAGAGTCGTTCAATCCACACACTGACTGGATTAGGATATCCATCCATCCATCCATTTTCTTCCGCTTTATCCGGGGTCGGGTCGCAGAGGCAACAGTCTGAGCAGAGATGCCCAGACTTCCCGATCCGCGCACACCTCATCCAGCTCTTCCTGGGGGATCCCAAGGCGTTCCCAGGCCA
>OMNZ01095132.1:0-14748 GCA_900303255.1 Lesueurigobius sanzi
GTTTCCTCAGTTTTTTTTACCATGTGGTTTTTGGTTTTTTGGGGTTTTTCCTCGCCGTAGAGGAAGGTCTACACTGCAAAAAGTCCACTTAAAAAAATAAGAAAAAAAAATACTAAAATAAGTAATACTTAAAACAAGCAAAATTATCTGCCAACAGAACAAGAAAATTTTACTTGGTAAGATTTTCAAAAATAAGAAAATAAAACTAGCCCCATATCACCCTCAGCAATCTTGAAACTAGCATTTTTAGACTAAAAACAAGCAATGTTATCTTTTTTCAAGCAGTAACATTTAGAACTATTTTCTTACAACAAAGAAATATTCACTTATTTTTGGTCTTGATGACTAAAATAAGAAAAAATTGCTTAGTAAATATAACTTGAAATTGGAACAGCTGATCTAAATACAAGCATAGAGTTGGGTCTGTTTTGGTTTGATACTTATATTTTTCCTTTTATCTTAATACTAGATCATGCAAAATCTTTAAACAAGAAATTATATCTTATGAAATTCCAGTTCAGGTACTTTAACTTTGGGTCAATCATCTTAAAATGTGTAAAATACTTATTTTAAGCCTCACAGTTCTTGAAACTAGCAGTTAATACTCAATACAAAGACTATTTCACCTAATAAGATAATTAAGTAAAAATTACCTTAAGATTAGCAAAATTATCTTGCCTGACATTTTTATTTTAAGCAAAAATTACTTGCGAGTCAAAAACAAGTATTTGTTGTCTTAATTTAAGAAATTATATCTTGCCAAGATTTTACTTTTTGCAGTGTAAGGATGGGAGATACTCTAAGCTTGTTACTCTAAGTGATTTACTTATTCACGGGACATTACATCTGGTCAAGACATTTCATTCGTCTTATTTTTGATCATTCTTGATGTCTGATATTGATTTGTTTTTGTCCAGACCGACCTTTGAGATGACTTCTGTTATGATATCGGGCGTTACAAAAATAAATTGATTGATTGATAAAGTTCTCAATTGTCCACACATGTCATTTTATACCTTTCAGTCAAAGCATCTGATCCAAAACAATAAGCCCAGAT
Source organism: Lesueurigobius sanzi (assembly GCA_900303255.1). Lineage (NCBI taxonomy): Eukaryota > Metazoa > Chordata > Actinopteri > Gobiiformes > Gobiidae > Lesueurigobius > Lesueurigobius sanzi. Next base: position 1,058 of record OMNZ01095132.1, read on the forward strand.
GACCACTTTTGAAAACTCCTGCTGCAATATGTGCAGACCCATTTATTGACACCATAAAGCAAAAACGGCGATGGCAAACGTTTCATTGCACAATGACAGAACTCGAACTCCCCTCTTGGCACATGCGTGTCCTCTGCCTTTGCGTGATTTTGAAAAGAAGGCTCCAAAAGCATGAATCATACGACATATCCACCAGTTCTTTATGTGTCAAAGGCCGGCTCTGTTTCTTGGCACAAAACACTCATGAAGACTGTCATTAAAGGAATCGCTGTAATCCATCTGCCGAATGACAAGTCCATTCCAACACTCTGCCCTTTAGAGAGTGCCAAACAGCTCCGCTCGCAAAAATCACCAACCGGGCCGCTGCTGGCTACGGCCTGACACGCTATTCACGCGCCCAGATGGTTTTAGCGGTTAGAGGAAGTGGTTTGAAACAAAGCCCGTCCATTGTCAGCTGCCTCTCTCTGTGTGGCAACATTCTGCGTCTGGATTTCGTCTGTCACTCACGGTTCGGAAAAATCTGAAATTCCATGTGGTGTTCCCTTGAAGTCATTTCACAAGCCCTTATAATCTCTTTAGAGGAGGCGAGCGAAGAAAGCTACTGCTGCTGCTTCTGTCAGCCTCTCTTCCCCATCACAAGTGCCTCGCATAAAGGAGCAAAACTGGAACAAAAAGACAATAGAGACCAACACAGAGAAAATAAATGTGCTGATTTAATCACGTTGCTATAACCCACTCTTGCCAAGTCGCACAGAAGGCCTGGCAGGGCTGCGACGCACCTTTGCGAAAGCTGGTCCCGGTGTCATGAAAGTAAATGAAAAAATGGGGATTGGCCACATGTCTAGAAAGAAATGTGTCCTTCTCAATTAGTTTTTCTCACATTGATATGACAATAAACGCCATTCACTGCATCTTTCCACCAACTGAGTGAAGTCATTTCTCAAAAACATGTCTCTTTTGGCAAAACCTCCAACACAATTCATGGATCCCTTCCCAAAACTCTACACTCTTTTTGTCAGCACACATGAAGTAAAAAGTTAACTCATTGTCTGCCTCTGACGGTAATTTCTGTCACACGCATTCTGTCGCCTGCCATGATGGTAATTACAGTCTTGGAAACATTTTAGTGTCACATGAGCGGTCTTGTGCACCTGGAGAGCTACTAAAGTAAAAATCTTCTAACCAATGAAACTACATGTTCATTTATTTGGATAGTGATGCAGATCGAGATTTTTTTCTATTTTACATTGCTATACGCTGCTGTGGCTACAGAGATCTGCATTTAGCTAACTTCATAAACCCTGGATTAGATGGAAGGAATAGAAATGGGGGATAGTGCTGATCATGTGACTGACAAGAAGGAGGATGACAGGCTGCCTCCTCTCCGCCTGTACAGTGGATATTAGCCAGTGGTGGAAAGTAACGAAGTAAAAAGTAAAAGTACGAGTAAAAAGTACAAATTATAGGTACATTTTATGATGAATACTTTTTACTTTTACTTCACTACATTTCAGAGCCTGTATCTGTATTTTCTACTCCATTACTTTTTAAAATTGGGTTAAAAGTAAAAGTATTTTATTTTATTTAGTCCTGATTTAGACATGTTTTAGTCCCAGTTTAGACCTGATTTAGTCCTAGTTTAGTCCTGGTTTAATCTGGGTTTAGTCCTGATTTAGACCTGGCTTAGTTCCCGTTTAGACCTGGTTTAGTCCTGATTTAGACCTGGTTAAGTCACAGTTTTGTCCTGATTTACCTGGTTTAGTCCCCGTTTAGTACTGGTTTAGTCCTGATTTAGACCCGTTTTAGTCCCAGTTTAGACCTGGTTTAGTCCTGGTTTAATCCTAATTTAGTCCCGGTTTAGTCCTGGTTTAATCCTAATTTAGTCCCGGTTTAGTCCTGGTTTACAATGCCACATTAAATTCTTAAAAAATACTTTAAATTTTTACTCATGAAGTACATTTTACAGTGGATACTTTTGCTTAAGTAGAAATTTTATCTGATACTTGTACTTTTACTTATATACGTATATTTTTGATTCTGTATCTGCACTTTTACTTAAGAATATTGAGTACTTCTTCCACCTCTGATATTAGCCATGAGTCTCATTAATGTTCTACATTCGAAACACATATGGATACACAAGGAGCTTTCTGTCCGTCTCTTGTGTGAATCTGCTCGTTTGATTGGTCAGTCAGTCCGTTTATCCAGAGCGTGTGGGAGTCATATCAATGGAGGAGTACATGAGCTAAAGCGCTGGGGACGATAAAGCTCACAGCTCAACTTAACAGTGAGGAAGAACAAACAACTAAACTTGTACAGAGTGACTTGAACAATTCACAAACAAACCATCATTGCGCTTGTCCTTGCCTATTCTTCGGAAGCGTCATATGGTGTTGGTCTTGTCCTGTTTTGGTAAAGTTTCCAACGCACGTACAGCACCCTCTTGTGGGTGTTCCGATAAAACAGGCTGGTCATCAGAAACATATGGAAGTATGAAATGCAGTGATAGTAACTTTGCTTGGAACAAACTCTTTACGTATGAATTGGGAGCATAAACAAACATTTAGACTGATGAGAATATGTGTTGAATTTCGGAAAGGGTTATTTATAAAGATTAAATGTTTATTGCAGAATCCACATCTGGGTGTTTAATTTTCATTACTAATAAAGCAAGAATCCTGACATTGCAAACAGATTAACAACACTATTCACTTTTTAAAGTGTCTTCCAAAGAACTGATTGCAAAACTATAAACTAGCTTTCATTGGATGTGGTTGGATACTTGGAAGAATCATCGCAGCAAAAGAAAATGATTCCAGGTGGTGAATTGCTTCGTGAAATTACTGGAACATTTTCAACAATCAAACTTTTTTAAATTGACCAAAACACTTAGGGGCTTTTAACAAAGATAGTGTTTTTTTTATTATTTTAATTTTGCCTGCCATGTTTTCAAGCACAAGTCCCAGATGTGTTACAGAACGTCTCTGATAATCACAACAATAACAATTGAAATCCAAACAAATCAAACACTGGGCAAACACCTGCATTCACTTTTGCATATTCAGATCTCTTCAATTTGTGTGAAAACATCACTGATTATGCCGCCACCTTTCCAGGAAACCACCTCTTGGAAAAAGTGTGAGATGTCAATGTTTTACCATCTCCTGTTGAGAAGATAAGTCGCCCAACTGGGTGCCTTGCAAATTCAGGTGCTGTTTAATCATTAGCTCATTAGGAAAAACGTCTTCCTGACTTCAAACACAAACGGAAAAAAGCCAGTCGGGGTTATTATACAAATGTCTAGTCAGAATTGTTAATTAAACCGGCGAGCGAGCTCAGCCAGTTGGATTCACAGGAGGTTTTTGGACCACACCTGGCGTTGGCTAACCTTTTTTCTTCCCTGAGAGGTCTGTCTACTCCGCGGAGCCTCCCTCGGACTCCCGTGGCTGCCGGCCTCGTAGGACGTCGGGGTACTTGACGACCAAATTAGTGCCAAGTTGGCCCGATTGATTTGTGAAAATAAGACACGGGCTGAGCATATGAAACACTTTCTTCTCTCAGCGGCCGTCTCATCAAGGAATCCGCCAGGACGGAATCTAGGTCTACATGTGCTATGCAAACTCTCTCCGATGGCGCCGTTATGTAAATTTGTGTTGGGTAACAAGGATGAACACAACAGAGGCTGAAATGATGTGGTTTTTTTGGCACCTCGAGGGAAATCACGGTTGTCAAAGTGCCCCAAAAAGGACAGCGGTGGACGCAAATGCTCCATTGAGTTCACAAATCCAGGGAGCAAACAAAGTAGAACCAAGGCTAAACTGATACAGGCCTATAAACCAGGGCTATACTTGTACTAAATTAGGATTGAACCAGGACTGAACCAGATTGAACGCACAATTAAACTAGAACAAGTGTAATCCAGGACTGAACTGGGACAGAACTAGATAATTCATGCTAAATCCAGACTTAACCATATCTGAACTAGAATGAAAATGAGTAATCAAAGGTGAATCAGGACTAAACCAGGACCGCAACAAAGACTAACCAGAACTAAACCAGGTCTAATGCATGAATACACTGTAAAAATAGCATCTTAATGAATGACAATTCCTGGATTTAAGAATATTTTACCTTCAATTGAGAAATTCTGACTCAAATCAAGTTTCAATTATGTTTTTTCAAGAAAATGTCACTTATTATTTAGATCCGTTTTTGCAGTGTATAACTAATGACTAAACCATGAGTAATGCAGCACTGACTGTCTAAATCAGGACTAACCAGAAATAGTCCAGGTCTAATGGACAACAAAACAACTAATGACTAAACCATGAGTGAACCGGATATGGCTTGCAGCGGTAGGCAGATCACAAACAAACCATGACTGAACCAGGTCCAAATCAGTAGTCCAAAAAACTCTGAGAAAGATTGCAGGAAGTGAGCAATCGAAACTGATAGGTATGCAGAAAAACCTAAACCTAAACTGGTCTGATCAAAAAGAAAGTACTGAAACAGGTCAAAATCATATCTAAACCAAATCCATGTCTAAACCAGGTCTTCTAAACCATAAACAAGTGTTAAACAAAGATTTACCTAATCCAAACGAGATCTGACAATCCAGAATGGAGCACTTAGGCAGGGAGAGGGGGAGGCTTTGATTGAATCTGCGTCAATGCTCTCGGTGACAGCTGATGTGGAGATATACAGTGGAGTGCGAGGCGTTTAACCCACATGACACACTCCTGATGCTCTTGGCCGTCTGACAGGAGCTGGGCTGACTGACATGCTGACACTCATGGTGACACGCAGAACCATTACAGGTGAAAGAGACAGCTCCCGGACTCTGCTTTTGTATGAGGAGTGGGAGATAATAAGAGGTTTATGTAGCAGATTTTCTATTCTAGCAAGGTAGCAAACTGTATATTTTCTTGATAAACTCAAATTATTGATAGAAATGAAATTCCCTGGGCTAAAGCCTTACCTTCTTTAGCCGTCTTTAGGCGTCTTGTTAATGGCCTTTACATCTTCAGAAGAATGTTTTAGAGCTGAACCAACTGATCCATTAATCGTCAACTAATGGATTATTTAAATAGTTGTCAACTATTTTAGTAATCGATTCATCGTTTCTGGGACATACAGACTCAGACAGAGTTGTGTCTAAAGGCATTGGTTATAGAAGTTTTTTTTTGCCAATATTTTAGGTCTGATTGTTCCAAATATGAGATAAATCTCAGACCATAATCTAATCAGAGCAGAAAGAGCACTCTCACCCACTCACTTTCTCAATCCCAGACTGAATTTCTTAGGTTCTTAGCCTTCAAATGTGGCAAGACGTTTTTAAAAATTGCACTTTCCGTGCACCTTTTGCCGCCAACCGAGTAATCATAAAAATTATCGAAATAATCGTTAGTTACAGCCCTAAATGTTTTAGTGTAATTGCTGTACTTTTGGATATAGCGTGTTAGCTAGTTGTTTGCTAGTTGTTCCAGGCATTTCATCCAGATGGGACGAACAGTCGCAGGAGATTGCTGTTTCCTTTGTGTCTTGTGTGATTTTGGTTATATATCTACACTGATTACGGTGGAAATATGGTTTAACTTTTTAATGCGTAGTTTGTTTGTAAATGGCGGAGGTAGGGTTTACCTTAGGGCTAAAGACGAAGCGCCTAGTTAAAGGTAAAGTTATTTACTTTATTTGTTTAAAGGCTCGATAAAAGCCTGTGTTGTTGTGGCTCAAATCGACTTACGTATAGTTGAAAAGATGGGAAAAGGACAGACCTTTTGATTGATAGGAAGACTATGAGGCTGCATGCTATGCTGTTTACAGGGCGCTACAAAAAGACATGGTGTTTCCACGTTGCATGGGTGCAAGGCGCCCTTTAACAGGTTGACAACCATGGCTTACCACATTGATTATTAACTTCTATATTTTTACTTAATGTTGTCAACTTTTACATGGACACAATCAAAGTTTGCAGTTTTTTTCAGTGTGTGTTCAGAAAATGGTAGCTTCTTCTTCAACTTCAACTTCAACCTAGTTTGCATTTGATACCACAGCCCGCTGATTCTTCCATCTCCATGTTTCTCTTTCATAAAAAACCTTATCACATAAACAACCTCATTTTGTTTGAGCCAGTGATTAAAATCTGATCTAGTCCATGGAATCTACTTTTTGACAGACTTCTCAACATCAGTGTTTCTTTGTTCTCTGACACATTTTTTCCCTAAATGACGGTTCTAATGAGTTTTTGGCACAATCTGAGCTGATGCAAGAACCATTGATATGCAGAAAGAAAAGAAAAGAGAGAGAGTGGGCACGAGAGAGAGAGAGAGAGAGAGAAACTTTGATGCCAGGTGGTGAATTGCTTGGTGAAATTCTTGGAGATGGTATTTTCAATAATCCAGCTGCATCAACAAATGTGGATAAACAGGCTTCCGGAATCATCATTGCATCAACCGTGATTTGCATGAAATTTACTGCGCTGATACGAGCGGATATTAAGTAGATTGACAATGCGAGTCTTGGTTAGTGAAAGACAGTCATCAACCTTAGTAATGCTGCAAATGTCCCTCTTCAGGCTATTTGTATGCAAATTATAGGTAATACTGTTTTGCCCAACAAAATGGGGAATTGCAAGTCCACATTTTGAAAGTATCTAAGAAGTCGACGGTCAGCCTGTAGATGCAGCTTGTAAGATAGTGATCTCGCTTGATTGTAGGCAGACGATCATCTGAGTTCATCTGTACTCTGTAGTTGAAGTACAGATCTTTTTAAGAGAAAAAAAAAGAACCAACATTATACTTCTCTATTTACATTTTCTACAAAGCCTTTATTGTACTGGAGTACAAAGCGCTTCAAGAGAATCTCTTGGAAAAGGCTTGTTGGAGGCAATACGCGTTGAAGAAACCAGCAACATGTTTAAAAAGATTTGAATATTTATTTATTGTTTATTTGGTTTGGTGCATGTGTTAATGAACACACATGAGAACCATGCACACCACTTCGGATTGTAGTCTTGGCCTAATTTCCATCCATTGTCCCACACTCTGACACACAAACACACTCTCATTCATCCTGACCTATTGTACATATTTATAGTGGTAGGGGAAACCGGAGCCCCCGGTGGAAACCTACGCAGACACGGGGGAGAACACGCAAACTCCACACAGAAAGGCCCCATCCTGGCCCGGGATCGAACCCGGGACCTTCTAGCTGTGAAGCACGAGCGCTAACCACTGTGCTACCGTGCTGCCCATATTAACCCAGTGCAATAAAGGCTTTTTAGATGTAGAGTGCCTTGGTTTTTCTCTTTAAAGGTTTCTGTTCCCCAAACACCAAAGAGCACCTTCCCCAAAAACTACTTTTGTGGTACTGACTTCCTGAGCACTTTGTGTCCAGTTTCTCTCGAAGACTGAAGAATCTTTGCCTACGATGGACAACTCCTGTACGACTGAGAACTTACACAGACAGATGTCGCTTGATTGTTAAATACACATGGGATAGTTGCACACTAATGGATGATTATCTTTTTGTCTGAAGCAAAAACGTTACTTGATTTTTCAAGGCCACTGACTGTTTTTTGGCAGTAATCAATGCCCAATCAATGAGTCTAATGGTGGCATTTTAACACAATAAGAGATACATTTATTTTAAGTTTATTTCAGGAAGGCTAAGGCACAAGTGTATTCATTTTTTTGAGTATAAATTTGAGAGGGGCATATGTTGGGACAATGGGCATTAGACAGGCTGGTTTTTTCCTATTTTATATTGAACTGTATCTCTCTGTGTATGTATTTTTAATTGCTTTCTTGTGTGCATTGGTTGGCTGCAGCGTAGTGGAATAGCCCACGACAAATTCCCCACCTTATCTTTTAATTAATAAGTATGTAGTGTTGCATTAATAACATTTCCAACAAGTTTTAGTGTGGGTCATGCCAGCTCAAGAGCTCGAAAAGACTAATAATTGCGGTGTGTAGCTTGTTGTTCTGCCCATGTCTTGGTGAGCTTACTCCACGCGATCAAGGTTCTCCTAACCCTGACTAAGATTCTAGTGAGAACAATAAAGTCTACAAATAAAACAACAAACATGTTAAATATCCAATACACAATAGGAATGAAACCAACTGAGGTGACGTTTCTACGCTCCTTCAATACATATCTACAGTATACATGGCCTAATTAATGCCATGATAGTGTGCGCTTGGGATAATTGCCACTTAATGAGAATACTCCAGCGCCACTCGCAGTTGCACGGATAATGGAGATTTACTGTATAGCAAACAAATGCATTATTAGACTGCGTGCGTTGACGGCTCAATCCCCTTTGCCCGCGGATGAACTCGTGTCAAAAAGAGGGAAAAGGGGATATTGGTAATTACAGTTATTAAATACATGCCTGACAGTGTCATAGCGCCGGGCTACTGTGACAGATTTACGGACTTGCACTACAGAGGAAGCTCTTGATTTGCTAATTATCTGAACAGGCTTTGCCACTCATCCGACTCCTAACAAGCGCACAGCGGAGAGGGAAATGGAGTGTCCCTCAAAGACAGCGGAGGTCACGGATGCCACAATAGTGCATTCAGCCACTGAACTAAGCAAAGTTTTATGTCTCTTTTAAAGACCGCTGCATAAAGACAGCAGGGAAATGGACTTTTAATGTCCGTGGATGGCTCTAGGACAGTGTTTCCCAACCTTTTTGAGCCAAGGCATCAGTTTACAAAGGAAAAATCACAAGGCAACCCACTAAACAAAAAATGCGACAAAAAAGTATATCTATTGAAATATAATGAACACATATCATATCACAATAATCATCAATAACGCTCCATTTGGCTCATTTGCAGCATTACTGTGCAAATTTATGTTTTCATTGGGCACTCGAAGCACTTTTACATTAAGGTCCCACTCACCATTCGCTGTCTGATTCATCCACCAGTGTACACAGACATTTTGATCATAAGATACCCAGTACAAAAGTCTACCGGTATTTTGCAGTTGTAGTCCTAGAAAAGGTAGTTGTTATTGTAGCAATCACAATAGTGGTTAATAGAAGTGAAGTATTATTTAAGTCTAATTGCAAATGAAAATTTTGGAGTTACTGATTTCTGCCCAGATCAGCATAACTGTTGATGGGCACAAATAGCCATTGAGAAAAAGAAATGTAAGCTTCTCAAACCGCTACTGTGTACTCACAATGCACTCCTGTACTTGGTAGCGAATTGGAAGCTGCCAATCTTATCTTATCTGTGCCATCTGCTGTTCTGTTTTGCTCGAGGACACAACAACAGTCTCCACCACTGCCAATTTTCCGATTATAAGGCAACCCGTCATTTGAGCTACTGTAGCCACTACTGACTTTGTTACGATGAAGCACATTTATAGGGCAAGAGAGTGTTCTGGGGTCTTTTTGGTAAGGGATTCATTTTTTCCAATATGGGCCATATACAGTATTTTGTCTGAAATAAAGCAATGAATGATTCCCCAGCCTCAAACTGTTTGAGGACATACAGTTGACGAAGTGGTAGCAAATTCACTAATGAAACACTTAGAAGTTACAACTGATTGAGGCGTAGGTTAATCTGGAAGAACAGCATTTATACTTCAGTCCAAATGTAGACTCCTTTACCAAGCTCTTGCTCATATTTCATCATTAGGTACAACAAACAACAAGAGCTGCAGTCAGAAAAACCCACTAATGAAAGAGTCCCCAGAGCCATGTCGGGAGAGCGACGGAGTGATCTTAACTCGATAGGACACTTGATATAGGACGCCTGTTAAGATTGAGAGAAAGTCGGGAGAAAATGCCACTCGCTTCTTACTTGGCCTAACAGTCTCCCCAACACACACTGAACTGTAGAAGTCTGGCCTTTTCCTCCCCCCCTTTGTGTCTAGCAATGCGTATATAGGGTTTGGCTTATGGTGGCGCCCATCAGGGACAATTAAACTCGGTGATCTGTGGCCGCGCTGCCACTCCACGTCAGCGCTTGCCTTTTCGCACACTCCGCCGAGACGCTGGGGTTTCCTGACATATTCACTGGGGGCAGTAAGTCACTTCCGGAGCACGGTTAATATCCACTGACTCATGCGTGACTCAGTTCACATCAGAAACTGGGGACGTCACTATCATCCTAGGTAGCACAATATGATGCTTCTTTTGGTAAAATCGTGGGCGCGAAATGGATCAGCAAGAAGAGGTCATGGAAATAGGATATAGATGAGCTGATGCATGGTATTGTTGGAAATGTCCAGCAAATTTTGAAACATCCTGTACAATAGTGCTTCGATTTTGCCACGATGGAGTTGACCATCGTAGAAGACTGAAGAATTTTTGCCTACGATAAGCAAAGCATGTTTCCTCTTTCCGTTGATCAAACATTCACCAACACAAATTTCAAACGATAAAATCAATCCCTGCTGTAAATATTAGTCATTTCAACCTAAAGTTGTGCCTCTCAGTAAATTAGCTTGCAGATAATATGGGTTTTCTTGCCGGCTTTCTCAGAAGAAATGAGCCAGTCTTTTGAACGGCTCTTTGACATGAATGGATCCCAAAGATTCGGCTCCCTTTCAAGAGCCATAAATCCCATCACTACAATAAAGCCTCACCATGTTTTGTCCTCTAGGGCCAGCATTGGACCACTCCCTGAGGTTCTCGAAGCCCGAGGTGGCACAAACATGTCAGAGATGCATGTGCTTGGACCGTAGACGATGAAGACACTTGTACACAATTATAGCTGGGTGAAGCTCTTAAGGATCATCCACATTTAGTAAACTTTTGACTAAATAGATATTAGATTGCATGTTTCACATTTGTGGACCGTTGCTGGACTGTTGTCAAGTTTGATCTACAGACTATCTAAAGGTAAGAAACAAGTGTTCTCATCCCATGTTGGAGCTGAGTTTTAGTGGGAAATTCAGAGAACAGGCCTTAAAAATAACAATTCAAAAACATAAGGTTGTCATGGTAAGCACAATGGTCCTAAAGAGGTTAAAGTCTATTCTCTGAGCGAGACCAAGCCAGTGCAGAGACCTGAGCACTGGACTTACATGGCCACACTTCTATGGACAAGACTCATTAAGGCAGCATTAAGGTTGTACTGAAGCTGACATGAGTGTGAAGGCTTGTGCCAGAATGCAAGATTGAAATCTAAAAAGGGAACCCAACCCATTCGCTCTTACAGCCCGTCGTTTTCATGTGTGTCAAGAGGCTAATCAGGCCGATCCTTGAATGACCTGAATGGGTGCACTCAATTATGAATTATGTGACATCATTTCGACTTTTTTAATTCTTGTTATCATTAGTCACAATTATGGCCCACAACTTCCGGCCTTAGATAGGGTACATCGTGGGTTTATTCTGGGGCAATGTTACATGTAAATAATAATGCATTTGTTTTATATCGCAGTCACTTTACATGACATTATTCATTCACTCCATACTTGGATGTACACTGACAAGGGCAACAGTTTCAGCTACTATGGGCTTTTTTGGATGGGGAAAGATAAACAGAGCATATCATGGTTATATCATGGTTGTTATCACGCTGGAGAGACAAGGTCTTTCAGCTGGCCTGGGAACGCCTTGGGATCTCCCAGGAAGAGCTGGATGAGGTGTGCGCGGATCGGGAAGTCTGGGCATCTCTGCTCGGACTGTTGCCTCCGCGACCCGACCACGGATAAAGCGGAAGAAAATGGATGGATGGATGGATCATGGTTGTTAGGGCTCATACCAATAATGGGATCAGAAAATCCACTAATTTCAAATGATTACTGAATCCGGAGACATACAGCTTTTAAAAAAAAAGACTTGTATCAACATTTTGAGAAGCTGTAGAGAGCAACTGTCGCTGCTCATGGGCTGCGTAGAAATTCTCAAATGTTGACGTCACAAACTTGCCTATTCATTATTCACACCACATTTTGCCCCTTTTTGTATTTTGACGCTCCGGGGAGACAAACCCAAGATGGCACATGACAATACGGCAGCAGGTCTAGTGGGAGCGCTGAAGATAAAAGTGCTTTATATTCCCGACCTGACGCCGGGCCTATCAATAATATAAAGCATAAGCAGCGGAGCGCCAACACAGAACTGCAGAGTGCTTGATCAGCATTAGTACGGACGAGACACGCCATTGATCAAACGTCACAATATTGCACCTTGGGAATGAAAATGGGCCGATCATTTATACCCACCACGCTGTATTTATCATGGGAGACCGGCGCGATACATCAAAGTACAGACAGGCATTTTCAAGAGTCAAATTATCCTCTTATGCTGAAACATCTCTCATGTTATTGGTGTTCTTAGGTGCCCCAACAATGCCTCATCTTTGTTGGGAGTGAATAGGACTAATACTTTAAGTGCATGCATCTTGAAGAAGCGCTGCCAAGGAAGCAGGTTTTTTTTTGTATTATTGAGGTTTCGAGTAGCTTCGGATTCAGGCTGATTTAAAATAATGTTTTATGAAGATGGGAGAATCAGTCGCAGATATAGCAAAAGAGGAGTAAGCTCTAAGGAGACACCATACTAGATTGGTTTCACTTTCTGTAGTGTTTAAGTGTATGTGAATGTGTAGAAAAACCTTTAAAATAGATGGGAATGCTTCAATGTACTGGTGTATCTGTGTGAGTTGTGAAATTGAGAGATATCAATTAAAAACTTTTTGCTGTATATTACTGACATGAATAAGGATATTATCATGGACTGCAGCGTGCTGTTGTGCGCCACGTGGATACTCAATATGTCAATGTTTGTGAATGGATATGCGTGTGACAGGCCGCAGAAAACAACAATGGTGGACTGACTTCCTGGTCAACTATGATGCGTGGCTCAGCAAAACATGATAAAATAACCATCGTAAAGGTGTGAGTGTGATCTTTTTCATGACAAAACAATGTCTTCACCTGCTGCGTCTCACCATAGCGAAAGATGGCGTTATGAATGGCATTATGGCATATGAAACGTAATGTCAACAACCAGTACCACCTTAATGTGCCCATAGGCCCCGGGGCTTACCCAGGATTGTAGGGCCCCCTCAGCGCCAACCCTAACCCTGAATCCCACAGAATGGAGCTGCCTTCGTCCGCGATTCCTCCTCTGGTTGAGCTTGTTGGTTTAACCTCTTAAGACCGAGAGTCCCCAAAAATGGGGACTCTCGGTTACTAACGTACAGTGGTATGAAAAAGTTTGGGCACCCCTGTAAATTTTCATGATTTTCCTTTATAAATCATTGGTTGTTTGGATTAAAAAATCCAGTTAAATATATCATATAGGAGACAAACACAGTGATATTTGAGAAGTGAAATAAAGTTTTTATGATTTACAGAAAGTGTGCAAGAATTTTTTAAACAAAATTAGGCATGTGCATAAATTTAGGCACCACAAAAGAAAAAGTACTCTATTTTGTGCATCCTCCTTTTTCAGAAATAACAGCCTCTAAACACTTCCTATAGCTTCCAATTAGGGTCTGGATTCTGGTGGAAGGTATTTTGGACCAGATCATCTCCAGTTCAGTCAGGTTTGATGGTTTCCGAGCATGGACAGCTCACTTTTTCAATAATAATTTTCAACAATATTCTGGGGACTGAGATGGCCATTTCAGAACGTTGTACTTGTTCCTCTGCATGAATGCCTTAGTAGATTTTGAGCAGTATTTAGGATCATTGTCTTGTTGAAAAGTTATAAATAACAA